>JAGIQG010000031.1:6895915-7080836 GCA_024679065.1 Sphyrna mokarran
TGTGTGCTGCTGTCAGTCTCTGTGTGTGGATACAGTGTCTGTGCTGCTGTCAGGCTCTCTCTGTGTGGATACAGTGTGTGTGCTGCTGTCACTCTCTGTGTGGATACAGTCTGTATGCTACTGTCAGTCTCTGTGTGGATACAGTGTCTGTGCTGCTGTCAGTCTCTGTGTGGATACAGTGTGTGTGCTGCTGTCAGTCTCTGTGTGGATACAGTGTGTGTGCTGCTGTCAGTCTCTGTGTGGTTGTGGATACAGTGTCTGTGCTGCTGTCAGTCTCTCTGTGTGTGGATACAGTGTCTGTGCTGATGTCAGTCTCTCTGTGTGTGGATACAGTGTCTGTGCTGCTGTCAGTCTCTGTGTGGATACAGTGTGTGTGCTGCTGTCAGTCTCTGTGTGGATACAGTGTCTGTGCTGCTGTCAGTCTCTCTGTGTGTGGATACAGTGTGTGTGTTGCTGCTGTCAGTCTCTGTGTGGATACATGTGTGTGCTGCTGTCAGTCTCGTGTGGATACAGTGTCGTGTGCTGCTGTCAGTCTCTGTGTGGATTACAGTGGTGTGCTGCTGTCAGCCTCTTCTCTGTGTGGTTACAGTGTCGTGTGCTGTAGTCTCTTCTGTTGGATACAGTGTGTGTGCTGCTGTCAGTCTCTCTGTGGATACAGTGTGTGTGCTGCTGTCAGCGCTCTCTGTGTGTGGATACAGTGTCTGTGCTGCTGTCAGTCTCTGTGTGGATACAGTGTGTGTGCTGCTGTCAGTCTCTGTGTGGATACAGTGTCTGTGCTGCTGTCAGTCTCTGTGTGGATACAGTGTGTGTGCTGCTGTCAGTCTCTGTGTGGATACAGTATCTGTGCTGCTGTCCGTCTCTCTGTGTGGATACAGTGTGTGTGCTGCTGTCAGTCTCTGTGTGGATACAGTCTCTGTGCTGCTGTCAGTCTCTGTGTGGATACAGTGTCTGTGCTGCTGTCAGTCTCTGTGTGGATACAGTGTGTGTGCTGCTGTCAGTCTCTGTGTGGATACAGTGTCTGTGCTGCTGTCAGTCTCTGTGTGTGGATACAGTGTCTGTGCTGCTGTCAGTCTCTGTGTGGATACAGTGTCTGTGCGTGTCAGTCTTGTGGGAGTGTGTGCTGCTGTCAGTCTCTGTGTGGATACAGTGTTGTGCCTGTCAGTCTCTTGTGGATACAGTGTCTGTGCTGCTGTCAGTCTCTGTGTGGATACAGTGTGTGTGCTGCTGTCAGTCTCTGTGTGGATACAGTTGTGTGCTGCTGTCAGTCTCTGTGTGGATACAGTGTCTGTGCTGCTGTCAGTCTCTGTGGATACAGTGTCTGTGCTGCTGTCAGTCTCTGTGTGGATACAGTGTCTGTGTGCTGTCAGTCTTGTGTGGATACAGGTGTGTGCTGCTGTCAGTTCTGTGTGGATACAGTATCTGTGCTGCTGTCAGTCTCTGTGTGGATACAGTTCTGTGCTGCTGAGTCTTTGTGTGGATACAGTGTCTGTGCTGCTGTCAGTCTTGTGTGGATACAGTGTGTGTGCTGCTGTCAGTCTCTTGTGTGGATACAGTGTCTGTGCTGCTGTCAGTCTTCTGGTGTGGATATACAGTGTGTGTGCTGCTGTCAGTCTCTCTGTGTGTGGATACAGTGTGTGTGCTGCTGTCAGTCTCTCTGTGTGGATACAATATCTGTGCTGCTGTCAGTCTCTGTGTGGATACAGTGTCTGTGCTGCTGTCAGTCTCTGTGTGGCTACAGTGTGTGTGTGCTGCTGTCAGTCTCTGTGTGGATACAGTGTCTGTGCTGCTGTCAGTCTCTGTGTGGATACAGTGTCTGTGCTGCTGTCGGTCTCTGTGTGGATACAGTGTCTGTGCTGCTGTCAGTCTCTGTGTGGATACAGTGTCTGTGCTGCTGTCAGTCTCTGTGTGGATACAGTATCTGTGCTGCTGTCAGTCTCTGTGTGGATACAGTTTCTGTGCTGCTGTCAGTCTCTGTGTGTGGATACAGTGTCTGTGCTGCTGTCAGTCTCTGTGTGGATACAGTTCGGGGCTGCTGTCAGTCTCTGTGTGTGGATACAGTGTCTGTGCTGCTGTCGTCTATGTGTGGATACAGTGTGTGTGCTGCTGTCAGTCTCTGTGTGTGGATACAGTGTCTGTGCTGCTGTCAGTCTTGTGTGGATACAGTGTCTGTGCTGCTGTCAGTCTCTGTGTGGACACAGTGTCTGTGCTGCTCTCCGTCTCTGTGTGGATACAGTCTGTGTGCTGCTGTCAGTCTCTGTGTGGATACAGTGTCTGTGCTGCTGTCAGTCTCTGTGTGACACAGTATCTGGCTGCTCTGTCTCTGTGTGTGGAAACAGTGTCTGTGCTGCTGTCAGTCTCTCTTGTGTGGATACAGTGTCTGTGCTGCTGTCAGTCTCTGTGTGGATACAGTGTCTGTGCTGCTGTCAGTCTCTGTGTGGATACAGTGTGTGTGCTGCTGTCAGTCTCTGTGTGGATACAGTATCTGTGCTGCTGTCCGTCTCTCTGTGTGGATACAGTGTGGTGCTGCTGTCAGTCTCTGTGTGGATACAGTCTCTGTGCTGCTGTCAGTCTCTGTGTGTGTGTGCTGCTGTCAGTCTCTGTGTGGATACAGTATCTGTGCTGCTGTCCGTCTCTCTGTGTGGATACAGTGTGTGTGCTGCTGTCAGTCTCTGTGTGGATACAGTCTCTGTGCTGCTGTCAGTCTCTGTGTGGATACAGTGTCTGTGCCGCTGTCAGTCTCTGTGTGGATATAGTGTGTGTGCTGCTGTCAGTCTCTGTGTGGATACAGTGTCTGTGCTGCTGTCAGTCTCTGTGTGGCAACAGTGTCTGTTCTGCTGTCAGTCTTTGTGAGGATACAGTGTCTGTGCTGCTGTCAGTCTCTGTGTGGATACAGAGTCTGTGCTGCTGTCAGTCTCTCTCTGTGTGGATCCAGTGCCTATTTTGCTGCTGTCAGTGTCTCTCTGTGTGGATCCAGTCTCTGTGTGGATCCAGTGCCTATTTTGCTGTTGTCAGTCTCTCTCTATGTGGATCCAGTCTCTATGTGGATCCAGTGCCTATTTTGCTGTTGTCAGTCTCTCTCTATGTGGATCCAGTCTCTGTGTGGATCCAGTGCCTATTTTGCTGCTGTCAGTGTCTCTCTGTGTGGATCCAGTCTCTGTGTGGATCCAGTGCCTATTTTGCTGCTGTCAGTGTCTCTCTGTGTGGATCCAGTCTCTGTGTGGATCCAGTGCCTATTTTGCTGCTGTCAGTGTCTCTCTGTGTGGATCCAGTCTCTGTGTGGATCCAGTGCCTATTTTGCTGCTGTCAGTGTCTCTCTGTGTGGATCCAGTGCCTATTTTGCTGCTGTCAGTGTCTCTCTGTGTGGATCCAGTCTCTGTGTGGATCCAGTGCCTATTTTGCTGCTGTCAGTCACTGCCCGTGGCCCCGCCCCCTCGCTCCCCTCCCTCCCAGGCGGTGACGTCATCGGAAGATGGCCGGGGCGGGCGCGCCGCCATTTTGAGGCTGGGAGAGCGGGCTGGGCCTGGCAGCGCTTCCCGCACACAATCCGCCGCCATCCTCCATCCAGCGCCGCCCGGCCTGTCCGCCTGCAGCCTCCGAATCATCCTTGGGCACTGCGCTAACGCCTGCTACTTCCATTTCCAGCCGCTACCGCCATGGCAGGTGAGAATTGAAGCAGCAAGGTGGATATAAAAGGGAGGTTAGCGGCAGTGGAGGCTCCCCCTCGCTTCCCCATCAGTCCCTTTGGATTTGTTTTTAAATTTAAAGCCTATTCCTCCTTTCCTTCAAGGCCTGGCTAAACTCATTCCTGCACAGAGTGAAGGCAAAGGGCTGAGAAGCAACTTGGGAGGGACCAAAGCCTGCAACACTACATATAATGTTTTACAATTCCTGGAGTTCAGTCTGTTTAATTATTTTTTACATTAATCAGTGCCAGTCTGAGGCTGGTAAAGGCTTTCAGTGTCTTCCCAGCTACAACCACCCCCCCCTTCCCCACATCCTCTAATGGAAGTGTAGTTTCATTTTTTAAAATATTCACTGCATATTAATTTTTTTCCCTCTCCATTCATTCAGGAGTTGGAAGTGGTGGCAATGACATTCAGTGGTGTTTCTCTCAGGTGAAAGGGGCGATAGATGATGATGTTGCAGAAGGTAAAGAAAACAATATTTATATTTTCTCTCTTTGCCCTCCTGTCCCCAGATCCCTGGCTTTCATTGCTTTCTGCACTGGTATTTCATGATTGAAGAGACTTGTTGTAGTTTTCTTGGTGGATTCTTATGTCTACAATTCCCAAATCTTGATGATTGCAACTGAGGTTCAACAGATGCACCAAATGAATTACTTGGAAATGAATCTAAATGCACCTGAAATGTATTTTTTTTAATATGCATGAGGAAGGCTGGATGTGTTGGTTGAGGGTGTGAGGAAGTACGTTATTGAGCAGCTAAATATGAATCTGATTTGCGTTGTTGGCATTAAGCATAGCTGAGGGATATAAATTCATCATAAATATCAATTTTTGAATAGTTTGTGATTTGTACTTAGTAGTTGAACGATATGAAATACAGAATACAGTAGGCCTTCAACTCAAGAAGTTGAACTGAAGTGAAATATTTCTTGATTAGAGTGTTTCCTGTGGTAGATCCAAGGTGTGTTTTTTTATATGTCTGAGAGTACTCCTCTCATTTTCGATTTACACAGGTTGAGTTATTTGAAATAGTGAAATTCTGATCTGTGAAAAGCAGCAGGCTATTTGTTGCATTTTGCTGTCCCGTAGGTTTCTCTGTACGGCAAGCTAGTTTCTTAAAAATAACTGAAAAGTAAGTGGAGATCTTGAACTTGGGTTCTCATGAACTGTTACGAGGATTCAGCCAAAGCTCCAAGCTGATATAATGGATGAATAAATTGTAAATTTTAGCCTGGAGTATTGGTTATAACTACTGGACTGTATGTGAATTATTTGGTTTTTGCACACACCAGGCACGGTCCTTCCAAATTAAGTTGAATGTAATGATGTGTTGTGGAATTGTAGACGCTTTGAATCCTAAGATGCATCTCTATTCTGGGTTACTATTTTTCCAACTTGGGCTGTGTCAAGTGGGCATTTTGTGTGATGCCAGGTGAAGTCCTGGTGTTTGCAGATATCATTTGGGCTGGTAGTAATTTAAAATATATTGTACAGCCCACACAGAGGCTTAAGTACGTGAATGAGAAATAAGCTTGCTAATGACACTGAATTCAGTCTGTCAGTAGGGTTTCATGTGGTGCCTGGAGTGCTTGGAGTTCCTTGAGGGGAAAAAAAAGAGCTCCTGTTAATTTGATCTCTTGAACTGAGTATGAAACACTCCCAAGTTAATGGATGAATGTGGTGAGGCCTCATTCTGATTCTATCTCTTCTGCAAATATACCACAATGTTTATTGGCCTTTGGTGTTTGAAAGGCAAAGTTCAACCTTAGCGTCAGTTTTGATGGAGAGCAATTTTTGCAGTGTGCTTGAGGAAAAGGTCGATGCAGGTGACGTGTTTAACAATACAAAATTTCTATTCACTGTACCTGCGTGAAGCAGAATGACATGTTTAAGTCCTGGGCTGGCGCAAAGTGTGACTGACTGAACCAAGTGTCAGAGTTAATATTAGGAAAGTACTGTGTACTTGGTCAAGATTTCAATGCCTGGTACAAAGAATTGTGGTTTGAATACAGTTAGTAGTTTGCATTTATTGATATGCACACACATCCAGCTTATTAATATGCTGGGATACCAGTATTTTAGTCTTGGGGCTGCCCGAAGGGTCCTGATAAAAGTGAGCCTTTGGTCTACTTGATCACCTTTTCCTTCCGGAACACCACACCTACAACCTGGCTGCTATTCTGCTGTTTCTTAAATAGGCCATCTGTTTTGGCTGTAATTATAGAACATAGAACACTACAGCACAAACAGGCCCTTCGGCCCACAAGTTGTGCCGAACACATCAAAAACCTACCCAGCCATAGACCTATCTATAACCCCCAATCCCATTGGATCCCATATACTCATCCAGAAGTCTTTTAAAAGACCCCAGCGAATTTGCCTCGACCACCACCGACGGGAGCCGATTCCATTCACTCACCACCCTCTGAGTGAAAAACTTTCCCCTAGCATCCCCTCTGTACTTGCTTCCCTGCACCTTAAATCTGTGCCCTCTCGTCGTGACCATTTCAGCTCGGGGAAATAGTCTCTGAGAATCCATCCAAACAAACTGTTTCGCTGTTGATTATCTGTTGTAATGAAGCATCTTTTTGGCTAGCAGTGAGTGCTACGTATAAAATGCATTTTCAGAGGAAATAAACGTACAGACACTGGTACCTCTCAATGCTGGGTATTATTTTAAGTCATCTCTTTGCACTACTACCATTAGTGACAAACCTGCACCTACCAGCAATTTGAGAGAACTTGCGTGGAGCTTTGAAGTCTTCAAAAAAGTGAAACTAGTGATGGGCAGTTCAATTAAACTGAAATATAAACAATTTGTGTTTAATCCTTGCAGTTACTTGAAATCTTACAGTGCACAATGCCCAAAATGTGCATATGGAAGAGGTACCTTTGGCTTGCTTTTATGGGCCCTGCACTCTGATCTGCAAAGTGAGCTTCAATTACATTGAAGAGATTAGATTAACTGTTCCAATACAAAGACGCAAAATGATCAGCATTCCTGGGTGTGTTTATCACCTTTGGGTATCTTGTAGGATCATTATAATTTAACGCTTTCAGTCTATGATTTCGCCGTGTTATTTAGGAGGTGGTTTGGGACACTAAACACTGTGCTGAAATATTAGTCTGCGTCCAGTTCTGGTCGCCTTAGTACCGGAAGGACGTGGAGACTCTGGAGAGAGTGCAGAGGAGGCTTACCAGGATGCTGCCTGGTATGGAAGGTCTGAGTTACGAGGAGAGGTTAGGCAAATTGGGACTGTTTTCCTTAGAAAGACATAGACTTCGAGGAGATCTAATAGAGGTGTACAAGATTGAGGGGTATAGATAGAGTAAACAGGGTTAAGCTTTTTCCTAGGATGGACTCGAATAGCATGAGGGGTCACGGGCTTAGGGTGAGGGGGGTAAGGTATAATTTGGATGCTAGAGGGATCCACAGGGGGTGGTGGGGGTATGGAATGCGCTGCCAAGTAAAGTGGTGGAGGCAGGCACTCTGGAGTTATTTAAGAAATACTTAGATGGGCACATGAGCAGAATGGGAATGGAGGGGTATAGAAAACTGATTTAAAATAGGGATCGTGAGCCTTGGGAGTCCCTGGGAAGTGTGTAAATAGATGATATTGATGTACTTGTTTTTATCCTACAGGTGCTTTGGTCCACCTTGTTGTCTAACGAGGGGCATACACGCGATGGGTCGTGAGAGGGCTGCTTTTGGATTTTTTTTCAAGAGTATTCTAATGCTTCACATCGTTAGTGTACGCTTGACCTGAACCATTTGATGGCAACACGACAGCTCAGTGACTATCGCTGTGCTGTGCAGATACATGGATTTGGGCCTGTGTCTGTGGGAGTTTGCGCATTCTCCCCGTGCTTGCGTGGGTTTTCTCCGGGTGCTCCGGTTTCCTCCCACATCCCCAAGATGTGCTCTTAGGCTAATTGGCAAAACAAATTCTCCCTAAATTGTCTCAAATTTGGTTTTTAATCCATAGATCTATAAACATAGACAGGGATCACGGGTAGAGATGGGAATATCGGGGTGGTGGCGCGGGCTCGTTGGGCCGAAGGGCCTGTTTCCCGTGCTGTTTTGTTCTTTGTTCTTTGCTTTGTTGATTTAGTTTATTATTGTCACATATGTTAGGAAAAGTAGTGTTTTGTGATATATAGACAAAGCATACCGTTCATAGAGTACATAGGGGAGAAGGAAAGGAGAGAGTGTAGAATGTAGTGTTAGTCACAGCTCAGGTGTTGAAAAAGATCAACTTAATATCAGGTAGGTCCATTCAAAAAACAGATGGCAGCAGGGAAGAAGTTGTTCTTGATCAGTTGGTATATTATCTCAGACTCTTATATTTTTTTCTCAACAGAAGAAGGTAGAAGAAACTATGTCTGTAGTTGAGTTACGCTGCATATTCTTGCATAGTTTTGTCCCTTATTTAGTTGTGATACTACTCAGTGCTGTCTGAGTCTGAACACTGATAGTTTTGTACCAACTCTGAACTGTTTGGTGCAACTCTAGAAACAAGATCTGGACTGTAACAGTAAACTTTACTGGAGATGATAGTCTTGTACCACTTTAGTGTGATACCACGTGGAGTGAAATTAAAATGCTGCCAGGCCTGGGTTATGAAGTGCTCAAAGACCTGATCACCAGGTTAACACAAGATGAATGTTTGTAGAGCAGGACCTTGTTGCTGCTCACTTTTTAAATCTGGGTGTACCATGCAACGTACGTTTCCCTACCAGGTAAGACTGCACTAATCATTGTACGGGAAGTTGGCAGTGGGTGCTGCTTCCATTTGGTTGAAACTGAACTGCAGTTACCCATGCCCTTGCAATAACGTTAACTGTTGAAGATTAGCAATGAGTGTAACTGGAAGAATGGCAACAGTTTGTGCCTGAGTTGTTAAATTTTATAACTTCACAAAGATGTTTGTAATATCAACTGGGTAAATATCCAACTTGGCATGATGCTCTACATTCTGATCAAGAGTTTCTGTGTTCAGTCCTTGGTCTGTGTGAATGAACTGATGCAGATTGCCTCCGTTACCCTGGGTTCAGGAAGGGAAACGAAACTGAGGGTTCTAACTGCTGCTCATTATTGAATGAGCTGTATTGGAAAGAATTTGCTTGTATTCTGAAAGAGAACAAGATTGAGCTTGGCTGTGAATGGGAATGGAAGGATATGGACTCCCTTCGTCTATACAGTTTTTGTTTAGGCAGGCATCAGGCTTTGTGGGCAGAAGGGCTTGTTCCTATGCTGTACTTTGTTCTTTGTAATAGCACCTGCAGTGAAATCATGCCTGACAACTGCTGTCAGGGCTCACATAAAGGGAATGCTCCTTGGCAGAGGGGTAGTTCCTATGGTATTAAAATAAAAGTCATAACTTTCAAAATGGGATATGTTTCGACAGACTGGCGTATTTAAAATAAAATGACATTGACTTTAGGATATTTTAAACTATCCCATGTCCTGCTCCATTCTATAGTGGGGGTGTAACAGTCTCCTTGTGCTGCTGTTAATTGTATGCTGGGGTGTAGTTGGTTTCAGTATAGTTGTCCCATTATGGTTTTTCTGCTTTAGAACATAGAACATTACAGCACAGAACAGGCCCTTCGGCCTTCGATGTTGCGCCGACCAATATAAAAAGCAATGCCCCTCCAAACTAAACCATTCCCTTCTCTTCCATATACTTATCAACTAACCTCTTAAATGCCACCAAACTTGGCGCATCTACAACTGCCGCAGGCAGGGCATTCCACTCCCAAACCACCCTTTGGGTAAAGAACTGATTGGTGGAGCTTTGGTGGAGTGTTACCTGCATACTTATGGCGTGTCCTTTGCTGGCTGTCAAAGGAATTGTTTACTCAGTTGGTTGCTTCCTCTGAACAATACGACATTCAAGTTTGTGCTGTACCAGAACTGCTGGCACAAAGACTTGTGACAATTATGTGATATACGGGATCATAGAGGACTTGACCTGTTTTACTTAACTTTTGAGGAAGTTTCTCTGACTTTATGATTTAAGTTGCAGTGTTGTCTTTGATGCACCGTGTCTATGTATCCTTATTTCCCCTCTCGTAAATCCATCATTATCTTCCTGGAATTGATCAAGCCGTTTTTCGATACTAACCTGTTGAAGTTGTTGTGGAGAATTTTTGTGACTGAGATTGTTTGAAGCAAAGGAGATCTGCATCACTGGAATCAAGTTAGATTTATGAACAAAATGTGGCACATGAAGAAAGTATGAAGCCAGTTGACCAAACGTTCGGTCAAAGAATTCAGTTTAAGGCACGTTTTAAAGGAAGAAAGCAAGGCGTAAACTGTCTGTGTCAAAGCGAAATCTTGTGAAATTTGGAGATGGAAATGTGTGAAGATGGATATGGCCTGACTGAAACATATATTGCGTTAAATTGCACTCTGTTATTTTCATACTTTGCCAATTGCGGAACATGTCCAGCATCATAGATTCTATCCTCGGATTGCTCACGAACACTGAACTGCTGGCTGGCTCCTCTCTTACTGGTAGTGACTGCCCACAAAGCCTGATGCCTGCCTGAACAAAAACTGTATAGACGAAGGGAGTCCATATCCTTCCATTCCCATTCACAGCCAAGCTCAATCTTGTTCTCTTTCAGAATACAAGCAAATTCTTTCCAATACAGCTCATTCAATAATGAGCAGCAGTTAGAACCCTCAGTTTCGTTTCCCTTCTTGAACCCGGGGTAACGGAGGCAATTTTGAGGGATGAGTTCTTGAGATTGCACCAGGAATGTATTGCACCACATTCAGTCATATTGGCTAAAATATAATCTCTACCCAACCATGGACACTAAATAAGCCCAATTACAACATTGCTTTGAAAGTCCCAATAAATGAAGGGAATAAATATCCCAATCCCCTCCTCCCTACCACTCCCACACTTTGTACTCCAGATGTTCTGAACAAAGATTTCCAATTTACCCTGAATTGTTTATGTCTATTGTGTTACGTTCTATCAATAACAAGTTTGAAACATATTGTTGTGTCTGGTTGTTCCAGGATAACAATCGGTACTTGTCCTAAGCACCTGTTGAGTACATTTTTAACTGTCATTCTTTTATCTTGTGCATTAGAACATTACAGTGCAAAACAGGACCTTTGCCCTTGATGTTGCGCTGACCAATTAGGAACAAGCAATGACCCGCTATCCTAAACCATTCCCTTTTCATCCGTAAACTTATCTACTAACCTCTTAAACGCCACCTAACTTGGTGCATCTACAACTGACGCAGGCAGGGCATTCCATACCCTTACCACCCTCTGCGTAAAGAACCTACCTCTGATATCCGTCCTATAACCACCACCCCTTAATTTAAAGCTATGTCCTCTCGTGCTAGCTTTCTCCAGCCTAGGAAAAAGGCTATCACTGTCCACCCTATCTAAACCTCTAATCATCTTATATGTTTCAATAAGGTCCCCTCTTAGCCGCCTCCTTTCTAACGAAAACAACCTCAAATCCCTCAGCCTCTCTTCATAGACCTGCCCTCCATACCAGGCAACATCCTGGTAAACCTCCTCTGTACCCTCTCCAATGCCTCCACATCTTTCTTATAATGTGGGGACCAGAACTGTACACAATACTCCAAGTGCGGCCGCACTAGAGTTTTGTACAGTTGCAACATGACGTTGCAGCTCCAAAATTCAATCCCCCTACCAATAAAAGCTAAGACTCCGTATGCCTTCTTAACAACCTTATCGACTTGATTGCCAACTTTCAGGGATCTATGCACATATACACCAAGATCCCTCTGTTCTTCAACACTATTAAGAGTCCTACCATTAGCCCTATACTCTACACATTTGTTATTCCTGCCAAAGTGAATTACCTCACACTTTTCCACATTAAACTCCATTTGCCACCTCTCGGCCCAGCTCTGCAACTTGTCCAAGTCTCTCTGCAAACTATAACACCCCTCTTCACTATCTACCACTCCACCGACTTTAGTGTCATCTGCAAATTTACTAATCCATCCTTCAATACCCTCATCCAGATCATTTATAAAAATTACAAACAGCAGGGGCCCCAAAACAGATCCCTGAGGTACACCACTTGTAACCGAACTCCACGATGAATATCTCCCATCAACCACCACCCTCTGTCTTCTATCTGCTAGCCAATTCCTAATCCAATTAGCTAAATCACCCTCAATCCCATACATCTGCATTTTCTGCAGAAGTCTTCCATGGGGAACCTTATCGAACGCCTTACTAAAGTCCATATATACCACATCAACTGCCTTACCCCCATCCACCTCTTTGGTCACTTTTTCAAAAAACTTAATAAGGTAATACTTAGAAAAAGATTCATCTTCCTCAGATGAGAGTGTGCAGTACGTTATGCGACTCAGACTAGAATTGTCCCAAGTTCAGTATGTGCAGAGTTTATTATCCTTAAAGTGGAAATACTGGCGTTGGACCAGGATAAACATAGTAAGAAGTTTCATAATACCGTGTTAAAGTCCAACAGGTTTACTCATCTGACAAAGGGGCAGCTACCGCTCTGAAAACTAGTGGCATTTGCGACCAGATATACCTGCTGGACTTGAACCTGGCTTGTGAGACTTCTTACTTTATTATCCTTAGCCAGGATAGCAGTTAGGATGCTGCAGGTGGCCTCAGTTTCTCTGGCATACGCAGGTATCATCTCTGGTCATGCCCCTAATTACAACCAAGCACCTTGTGTATATGGGTTTGCTTCTGTTTTGGTTGCTGTGGGAGGAGGTTCTTCCATGGATACCGATTTGGAAAAAGAACATCTTCTTGCATTGGGATTCCAAAATCCACCCTATGATGTAAATTAGGCAGGTTTGATTGTAGAAGAAGCCGAGGAAAGATAAAAACACCTTATTTTAAATTGTGTGCAATATTAAGGGATTAAAGTTGGGCAGGGCCCACAGCTGTTTCTACTCAGTTTTGCAGTAAGAATGTCGTATCTCTCCCTGATGAGTGAATTAGAAAAAAAAATTAGCTTTTGGTCAAATTCATGATGATGCTTCACTGGGGGAAAATGTCCCAAACCAAAAGTAAATAAATAGCAAATTTGAGCTGAAGGTTTTTCTCTGCCTTTCTTTTCCTCTGTCCCTTTTTAAAATGCTTGTTCCTCTCAGGGGTGTGTTTCACAAGTGAGTGTTTTTTCTGAGTGATAATTCTCAATTGTTCAGTATCTTGTGAACCTCAGAAATAGAGCAGGAATCGGCCACTATGCCCATTAAGCCTGTTGTGCAATTCAGTAAAATCATTGACCTGATTGTAGTTTTAACTCCACTGCTCCTCACTACTCCCTCGTTAACCAAAGATATTTGTCTTGCTCAGCCTTGAATATATTTCACAAACCAGCCACAGTTGTTCCCTAGGAAAGGGAATTTCAAAGACTGAAGAAAATTCTTCCTCATCTCTCTCCTTAAATGTACAACTCCTTTATTTTGAAAAAGTTCCAGATTGCTTCATAAGGGGCAATACCCATTGAGCATTAACCCTGTTAAGCACCCTCAGCATTTTATTTGTTTTCAGTAAGATTACCTCTGCTGCTTCCTAACTTCAGTGAGTTCTGGCTCAGTCTTTTCTCTTAAGACAACCCCTTCATCTCAGGAATTCGTTTGGTGAACCTTCTTTGAAATGCTTCAGTACAAATCTATCCATAAGAAGGCAAAATCTATACATGGTATTCCAAAGTATGGTTTCAATGTGGTAGATAGTTTTAACATGACATCCAAATTGTTATCCTCCACCAACCTTGCAATAAAGGCCAACATTTCATTTTTGTCTCCCAAATTGCTTGCTGTATCTGCATGCTAATCTTCTGTAATTCATGTACAACGACACCTAGTTCTTTTGTACTGCAGCATTCTACGTTCTGTTTATTTAAATCTTTTCTGTTTTTCCTCCCTTAAATGGGTCATTTTCTGGTTGTCAGGATGTGATGAGTTGTGTACCACAGGGGTCAGTGCTGCTTTAAATTTTTAACATTTTATGTAAAAGGATTTGGATGAAGGAACTGAAGATGTGGTTACTAAATTTGTTGATGACACAAAGGCAGGGATGAAAATAAATTTAGGAGTGTCATTGTGGCACAGTGCTTAATACTGCTGCCTCTAAGCTGCAGGAACTGGGTTCAATTTCAGAGTTGGGGTGGCTATATGGAGTTTGCACATTGTCCCTTTGTCTGCATGCGTTTTCACTGGATGCTCTGATTTTCTCCCACACTGTAAAGATGCGTAAGTTAAATGGATTAGCCATGGGCAGAAGGGGATAGAACAGGGGAAAAAGCCTAGGTAAGACACTTTGTCAGAGAGTAGATGCATACCCATGAAGCCAAATGGTCTCTTCAGAAGAGCAGATATTCTATGATTATATAAATTTTAAATTCTTTTGTATGGAACCAAAAGAAATAGGGGAAGTATTAAATGGCTTTTTTTGCATCCATATTTACTAAGGAAACTGGCGTGGAGTCTACGGAAATAAGGCAAACAAGTAGGGAGGTCATGGAACTTGTACAGATTAAAGGGAAGGAGGTGCTTGCTGTCTTGAGGCAAATCAGAGTAGATAAATCCCCCAAGTCTGGGCACGGTATTCCCTCGAACCTTGAAAGACACTAGTGTTGAAATTGCAGGGACCCTGGCAGATGCATTTAAAATGTTGGTATTCATGGATGAAATGCTGGATGATTGGAGGGTAGCTCATGTTGTTCTGGTGTTTAAAAAAGGCTCTAAAAGTAATTCAGGAAATTACAGGCCAGTAAGCTTGATGTTAGTAGTAGATAAATTATTGGAAGGAGTACTAAGAGATAGGATCGACAAATACTTGGATAGATAGGGACTTATTAGGGAGAGTCAATATGGCTTTGTGCATAATAGGTGTCATGTTGAACCAATCTATTAGAGTTTTTCAGGGAGGTTACCAGCAAAATGGATGTTGTCTACATGGACTTCAGTCAGGCCTTTGACAACATCCGGCATGGGAGGTTAGTTACGACGATTGAGTCACTAGGTATATGTGGAGAGGTAGTAAATTGGTTTAGACATTAGCTCAATGGAAGAAGCCAGAGAGTGGTTGTGGAGGGTTGCTTCTCTGAGTGGAGGCTGTGACTAGTGGTGTGCCACAGGGCTCAGTGTTGGGTCCATTGTTGTTTATCATCTATATCAATGATCTGGATGATAATGTGGTAAATTGGATCAGCAAATTTGCTGACGATACAAAGATTGGAGGTGTAGTATTAGTGAGGAAGGTTTTCAAAGCTTGCAGAGGGATTTGGATCACCTAGAAAAATGGGCTGAAAAATGGCAGATGGAGTTTAATGCAGACAGGTGTGAGGTATTGCACTTTGGAAGGACAAACCAAGGTAAAACATACATGATAAATGGTAGGACTCTGGAGAATGTAGTAGAACAGAGGGATTTCGGAATACAAATACATAATTCTCTAAGTGGATAGATCGTAAAGAGTGCTTTTGGAACATTGGTCTTGAGAGTTGGAACGTTATGGTAAGGTTCAATAAGACATTAGTGAGGCCGAATTTAGAGTTTTGTGTGCAGTTTTGATCACCTAATTACAGGAAGGATATTGATAAGGTTGAAAGAGTGCAGAGAAGGTTTGCAAGGATGCTGCTGGAACTTGAGAAGCTGAGTTACAGAGAAAGGTTGAATAAACTGGGGCTTTATTCCCTGAAGCATAGAAAACGAAGGGAGATTTGATAATAAGTGTATAAAATTATGATGGGTGTAAATAGAGTGAATGCAAGCAGGCTTTTTCCACCAAGGGTAGGGGAGAAAAAAAACTAGAGGATGTGGGTTAAGGGTGAAGTGGGAGAAGTTTAAAGGGAATATTGTGGGGTTGGTTCTTCACACAGAGAGTGGTGGCAGTTTGGAATGAGCTACCAGATGAAGTGGTGAAAGTGGGGTCACTTGTAACATTTAAGGAAAACTTGGACAGGTACATAGATGAGGAAGGGTGTGGCGGGATATGGTCCCGGTGCAGGTCAGTACGATCAGGCAGAAAAATGCTTTGGCACAGCCAAGAAGGGTCAAAGGGCTGTTTCTGTGCTGTAGCGTTCTGTGGTTCTATGGAATATGACTAACGTACAAAGGGACTTGAGTGGCAAAATGTCTGGCAAATGGTGTGTAATGTGGGCAGATGTGAAGTAGTTCATTTTAGCAGGAAGGAGCTGATTATCTAAATGGTGAGAAATTGCAGAGGGTGTCCCAATTGTATGAATCACAAAAGGCTAGTTGGTTCTATTTTCTCCCACAAATGCTGTCAGACCTGCTGAGATTTTCCATCATTTTCTGTTCTGTTGCAAAAAGCTGCTATGCGGCTACGGCAAGTGATTAGGAAAGCTAAGGGAATGTTATTGTTTATTGTGAGAGGAGTCGGCAGGTCATGCTTCAGTTGTAAAGGGCATTGTTGAGCCTACATCTGGAGGGTTTTGTACAGGATTGGTCCCATTATTTAAGGAAGGATTTAAAACACTGGAAGCAGTTCAGAGAATAATTACTCAACTCATACCAGGAATGGATGGGTTGCCTGATGAGGAAAGCTTGGAAAATTTAGAAGACGAAAGGACAAGTTTATCGAAAGCTGTCAGATACCGATTGGATGTGGAGAGCATGTTTACTCTTGTGGGAAAGTAGAACATAGAAAAATTACAGCACAAACAGACCCTTTGGCCTACAAGTTACGCTGAATGTATCTGTACTTAGTAGGCTTGCTGATAACCCTCAATCTTACCAAGTCCCATGTACTCATCCAGAAGTCTCTTAAATGACCCCATCGAATCTAGAGATAAGTAGGGAGTCACGGTTTAAAAATAAGGGATGACTCACTTAAGACGAGGATGAGAAGTATTTTCTGAAGGTTGAGAGCCTGTGGAAATCACTCCAAAAGGCAGTGAAAACAAGATCTTTGAATATTTTTAAAGCAGAACTAATAGATCCTTGATTCACAAGGGAGTGAAAATTTTTGAGGGATATGTGAGGCTGAGATTCGAATAAGATCAACCATAGTTTTATGGAGTGGTGGAGCAGATTTGAAGGGCTGTCAGACCTAACTTGCTTTTAATTCCCATATTATTGACAGGTGTTAGCACTGCTGCCTTAACAGTGCCAGAGACCCAGGTTCGATTCTAGGCTTGGGTCACTATCTATGTGGAGTTTGCATGTTCTCTCTGTGCCTGCGTCGGTTTCTTTTCACATTGCAAAAGATATGCCAGTTAGGTGCGTTGATCCAAAAAGGCGCCAGAGTGTGGACTTGGGATAATTGACAGTAACTTTATTGAGTGTTAATGGAAGTCTTACTTGTGACAGATAAACTTTCAAAGGTCTACCACCTTATGTTTTTCCACATTATACTCCATTTGCCAACCAGTTGGCCACTCGCTTAATATATCTACACCTTTACAAATGCTTTATATCTTCCTCATAGCTACTTTCCTACCTATCTTTCTATCATCAGCAATTTAGATGACAACTGTTTTATTCATTTGTGGGATGTGGGCGTCGCTGCCTAGCCAGCATTTATTGTCCATCCCTGGTTGAAAGTTAACTACATTGTTGTGGCTTTGGAGCCACATGGAGGTCAGATAAGCTTGGCATGTTTCCTTCCACCAAGGACATTAGTGAAGCAGCTTTCCATAATTGACAGTGGTTTCATGGTCATCAGTAGATTCTTAATACCAGTTATGTTTTATTGAATCCAAATTTCACCATCTGCGTGGTAGGATTCGAACCTGGTCCCCAGCTGAGTTTCTGGATTAATAGTCTTGCAATAATAGCACAAGGCCATTTATCCAAGTCATTAACGTAGATCAGTTGTTGAGGCCCCAGCATTGATCTCTGTAGTATTTCCTCCTTAGTTTGTGCAAATTTTTATGCTACATCTCATCGCTTTTTGGGAATGTAAATACATTCTATCTATTGTTGCTGCATTATCCACCCTCAAAGAATTCTAATAAATTTCTCTCACTTTTCTCTTCTGCAAAAAGATGTTGACTCTGCCTGATGATGATGATATGATTTTCTAAATTACCTGTTGCTACATCCTTAATAATGGATGCTTGCATTTTGTCATCAACAGATGAAAGGCTAACTGCCTGTTGTTCTCTGCTTTGTATCTCCCTAATTTCTTGAATTGTGGTGTCACATTTATAATTTTCCAATCAGTTGGAACCTTTCTGGAATCTGCAAGATTGCGCTCAGTTTATCCACTATCTGTGCAGCCACTTCCCCTTGTACTGTAAGATGCAGGCCATTAGGTGCACAGCACCTAAGGTCTTTAGTCCTTAGTTTCTTTGTACTTTTCATCATTATTGTTTCAAGTTCCTTCCTCCTTTTGCTTCCCCCACTGCACCTTGCTTTCCCATGATTCTTGGGATACATTTTGTGCCTTCTGCTGTAAAGACAGATAGAAAATACTTGCCAAAAGCCTTTTTTTCCTGGGATTGAGCCATGTGAAAATCTGATGAGATAGGAGTGCTAGTTTCACTAGTTCCCAATGGTGAATTTAAACTAATGATCACTTATATTAACAGTCAAGCAACAGAAATGTCAGGTAATGACCATCTCCAACAAGAGAAAATCTGACTATTTCCTAATATTGAGTGGCATGACTGTGGCTGAATCTACAACCATTCTTTAATGTCAAAATCTGAACTTATCCAGCCATTTCAATATTGTGGCTCCAAGAGCAGGTCGAAGGTTGGAAATGCAGCAGAGCAACTCAATTTTCCACTCTCTGAAGCCTGTATTTGTCTACAAAGCACAATTCAAACTGCATTGGAATACCAGCCACTTGCCTGGGTGAACACAATTCCAACAAAACATGAGACTCAACTCCATCTGAGACAAAACAATTGCGTGACTGGCACCCCATCTACCACCTCAAATGTCCATTTCCTCCAGCAGCATTGCGCAGCGGTAGCATTGTATTGCATCAACAAGGTGTACTCATTGCGCAGCGGTAGCATTGTATTGCATCAACAAGGTGTACTCATTGCGCAGCGGTAGCATTGTATTGCATCAACAAGGTGTACTCATTGCGCAGCGATAGCATTGTATTGCATCAACAAGGTGTACTCATTGCGCAGCGGTAGCATTGTATTGCATCAACAAGGTGTATTACAGCAACTCATTAGTGCTGCTTAGCATCTTGCAGACCCACAACCTCGACATTGGAAGGACAAAGACAGCAGATGCGTGGGAGTACTGCCACCTGTGATTCTCTTCCAAGTCCCATACTGTCAATGGGTCAAATCATGACATTCCCCCTCAAACAACACTGCAGGGCTTCCAACGTCTAATGGACTGCATAAGTCCAACAAGGTGGCTTACTACCCCTTCTGGGCAATTCGGAATGAGCAATAAACGTTGGGGGAGGGGGTGCAGGGGAATAGTAACACTAAGTTATTACCGGGCGGCACGGTGCTAGTACAGCTGCTTCATAGCTCCAGGGACCTGAATTCACTTCCCGTTTGGGTTACTGTCTCTGTGAAGTTTGCACATTATCCTCGAGTCTGCATGGGGACGCTCTGGTTTCCTCCCACAGTCCAAAGATATGTAGGTTAGGTTGATTGGCCATACTGGAATTGCACTTTAGTGTCCTGAGATGCACAGATTAGAGAGATTAGCAGATAAATATGTAGGGATGCAGGGGTAGGGTCTGGATGGGATTGTGGTCAGTGCAGACTCGATGGGCCAAATGGCCTCTTTCTGTACCGTAGAATTTCAATGATTCTTCCAATGATGAGGTTAATATATCTATTGACTTCGAGGTTCTGTCATTGACTCAGGCAAACCTGGGTTGGTTTCGGGCAGGAAATATCTGAACTATCATTGCTTACGCTCCATTATCTATACTGTTTGTTGTTCAGTTAATTTTGAACTTTGGATTTATGCGCACTTGTAGACTCGAGGTCAACTTCTGAATCTTCTTGAAGAAACCTACCTCATCCTGGGAGAGTGTGTTCAGCTGGAGTAGTGCATCTCTGGATGTGGTGTCTTGTCTTGTCCTGTGAACTTGTGTCTTTCGCAGTTGTGAATGATGTTGGCTCTAAATTCAGTATAAGCCAGGAAACTCTGAAGACTCATTCTTCGCTGGGTATGGGGAGGAATGGAAGATGATGAGTGAATTTCCCAAAGAGACTTTAACTGGCAGAAATAACCTCGATGGCTGTTGTCTCTGCATGCGAAATACACAACAGCTTCACTGCCAAGTTTTTAACTCTAACATGGAGCCAAGTTTTACAGAATGGCTTGTGATTCATGTCAGGTTATATGCCAGAAACTGGCATGTTGAAAACAATCTATAAAAGCTCATTTATAAGGGTCTCTGAGTGCTGTTGAGAGAGATTGCTTGTTTCATAATCCTGAATTATCATGCGACATCAAAGTGAGACGAAATGTGGGCACGTTGTTGATGTTTGAATGTGAATATATACCAGATATATACTCACAGGAGCAAATCAGCTTGGATGTTTAATGCTCAATGTTAGTCGGCTTGCACCTCAGTAATTTTCTGTGTATTACTGCAAACATGTTGCATGGCTTGGTGCATTTGGATAGTCTGTGGGAAAAGTGATTGTATTTCTGGCATGGAGTTGGCAGTTGACTGATAAAGTGGCTGTATTGCTGCTTCTGGTTGTATGGAAGCAAGTGTGTTTGTTTGTGAGTGATATTGGTGGACAGAATTCTGCACGTGGAATTGGAGTAGAGTAAAAATTCCTCGATTTCAGTGAGAACAGAAGATAATACGTTCCTGAAAATAATTGAGACACTTCAGTCGATTGGATGAGGACCTCTGTGAACCCATATAAGAAATAGGAGCAGGAGTAGGCCATCTAGCCCCTCGAGCCTGCCCCACCATTCAACAAGATCATGGCTGATCTGCAGTGGATCAGTTCCACTTTCCTGCTTTCTCCCCATAACCCTTAATTCCCTTGTTGATCAGAAACCTATCTACCCGTAACTTAAATATATTCAATGAGGTAGCCTCCACCACTTCAGTGGGTAGAGAATTTCAGAGATTCACCACCCTTTGAGTGAACAAGTTCCTCCTCAACTCCAATCTAAACCCACCCCACCCCCCCTTATTTTGAAGCTGTGCCCTCTAGTTCTGCTATCCTTTCTAAGTGGGAAGAATCTGTCTATCTCAACCCTATCTGTCCCCTTCATTATCTTATGTCTCTATAAGATTCCCTCCTCAGTCTTCTAAACTCTGAGTACAGACCCAGTCTATTCAATCTCTCCTCGTAGGCTGACCGTGTCATCTCTGGTATCAGCCGAGTGAACCTTCTCTGCACCCCCTCCAAGGCCAATATATCCTTCTGCAAATGTGGCGACCAAAACTGCACACAGTACTCCAGCTGCGGCCTCACCAGTACCCTATACAGTTGCAGCAAGACCTCTCTGCTTTTATATTCTATCCCCCTCACTATAAAGGCTAACGTTCTATCCGCCTTCTTAATCACCTGCTGCACTTGCAGATAGGGTTTTTGTGATTCGTGCACAAGGACCTCCAGGTCCCTCTGCACTGTAGCATGCTGCAGCTTTTCACCCTTTAAATAATAATCCCTCCTACTATTATTTCTACCAAAGTGGATAACCTCTGAGTTGCTAACATGATACTCTATCTGTCAGGTCTTTATTCATTCACTCACTCAGCCTATCCAGATCTCTCTGCATTCTTTCTGCATCCTCCACGCAATTTGCTTTTCCATTTATCTTCGTGTCATCAGCAAATTTCATTACCCTACACTCAGCCCCCTCCTCCAGATCACCTATGTAAATGGTAAACAGTTGAAGCCCCAGCATCGATCCCTGTGGCACTCCACTAGTCACAATTGCCAACCAGAATAGCACCCATTGATTCCAATTCTCTGTTTCCTATTAGACAACCAATCCTCAATCCAGGCTAACACCTTACCCTCAACTCTCTGCACTCTAACCTTTTTGCAGCAATCTTTTGTGAGGCACTTTATCAAACGCCTTTTGGAAATCTAAAAATGCCACATCCAACGGTTTCCCCCTGTCTACCGCATGAGTCACATCCTCACAGAAATCCAATAAATACGTTAAACACGACTTCCCCTTCACAAATCCGTGCTGCGTCTGCTTGATCAAACCATTCTTTTCTAGATGCCTTGCTATTTCTTCTTTGACGAATTCTAACATTTTTCCAACTACAGACGTTAAACTAACCGGCCTATAATTCCCTGCCTTTTGTCTGCTACCCTTTTTAAACAGTGGCGCAATAGTAGCTGTTTTCCAATCTTCTGGCACTTCCCTGGAGTCCAATGAATTTTGATGAATAATTACTAAGGCATCCACTATCACCTCTGCCATTTCTTTCAGAATCCTGGGATGCATTCCATCTGGTCCCGGGAAGTTGTCTACCTTCAGTCCTGTTAGTCTATCGAGCACTACCTCTCTAGTGACAGTAGTCGCATTAAAGACCCCATCTTCTACCATCCTTCTGTCTTTAATATCCAGCAAGCTATTTGTGTTCTCCTCCATGAAGACCGACACAAAAAACTTATTTAAAGCCTCAGCCATTTCCTCAATGCCCACCCTAAATCCCCCCTCTTGTCCTCCAAGGGTCCAACATTCACTCTAGCCAGACTCTTTATATATTTGTAAAAATTTTTAATTTTTTTTATATTTAGAGCTAGTTTAGCTTCATACATCTTTCCTTTCTTTGTTATTCTGTGTTTTTTAAACCTTTCCAATCTTCTAATCGCCCACTATTTTTAACCACTCTGAACACGTCAGTTTTTAATTTTGTGCTTCCTTTATTTCCTTCGATAACCATGGCTGGTTATCCCTTCTTCCACAGTCCTCCTTTACCATCGGGATATATTTTTGCTGAGTACCGTAAAAGATCTCCTTAAAAATCCTAATATGCCTATTAGTATAACATTAATTAGGAAATTGTTCCAGATGCAGCCTAAATACTGTTATGAGCAGCTTCTTTGGGTCACTTGTGAATTGATATAACATTTTGTTGAACCATATGGATTAGACAAGCCTCAAGTTCAAGTCCTGATCTTGGTTAACATGGCAGTTGGGAATCTGCCAATTGACTTCCTTGTCCTTGAACTTAAAGGAAAGAAATTGGATGAACTTCTTGCCCCTGATAACTTCCAGTGATGAGAGTGAGGATATCAGATGTGACAAGATCTGATAAGAGTTATAAAGTCTTCCTATGTTAAATAACTTGCTGACACTTAGTCAAACATCGCAAGCATGCCAAGAGTTTCTTAAAAGTACTTTGTAAATGTAAGTTCAGGCTATCTATCATGTAGCTACTGATGCCCTGAAATAATCAATGATCCGAGTAAAGGGAGAAATAGTAGAAAAAAACAAAATCAGCTACGTAGGTAAGTTAAATTCTCCAGAAAAAAGAAATTTTATTTGCTTATTGGCAGTATAGGATGATAGTGAATATGGTGAGCCAGTTAGAATGACTTCAAATGCACCCCTCCCAATTCCCCCATGCCCCCTGCCAGCACATAGTATTCATTTAAAATTATTTCTAATCTTGCATTTATAACTGCAGAAAGCAACCAAAGGGAATATTTTCTTGAGTGCCACACTGAGTAAGTTGTTAGCATCAGAAATATATTTTAATATGACTAGGCCAACATTTGTGTCATTCTCCTGATGCAGTTATCATTAAAGTATTTTTTCTGAGCTTGCCATGTGGGTGGTTTTGGAACTGTCTTTATTTTGTATCTCTAGTTCTCCAGATGGTACATTGCTTTTGAATGCTCTTGTCCTTGCATTGATGATGCATAGTGCACAGAGACTGCAGGATTTTGACTGAACGGTTATTAGCAAATGGCAGTACATGCCCACATGAGGATGGTGTGTATGTGTAACTGGGAAGTGATGGAACAATAAAGTGATGTGGATCCTGGAAATCTGAAATAAAAGAACAGTACAGTACAGGAGCAAGTCTGCACCGATCACATTGTCCTATGTAGACCAATTGTTTATATCCCTCAATTCCTGGTTTGTTCACATGATTTGATTTATTAGTATACACTGAAAAGTATTGTTTCTTGCGCTATACAGATAAAGCATATGTTTCATAGAGAAGGAAATGAGAGAGTGCAGAATTAGTGTTACAGTCATAGCTACGATGTAGAGAAAGATCAACTTCATGCAAAAGTCTGACAGCAGCAGGGAAGATGTTATTCTTGAGTCAGTTGGTACGTGACCTCATTGTTGTATCTTTTCCTGATTGCAAGAAGATGGAAGAGAGGGTGTCTGGGATGCGTGAGGTCCTTAATGCTGCCTGCTTTGCTATGGCAGTGGAAACTATTGGTAGAGTCAATGGATGGGAGGCTGGTTTGCGCAATGGATTGCGCTACATTCATGACCTTCTGTGGTTCGTTGCGGTCTTGGACAGAACAGTTTCTTAACTGTTGTGTCAGCACTGGGGACCAGGACAGGTTGTTGGTGATTTGGACACTTAAAAACTTGAAGCTCTGGACTCTCTACTTCGTCCTTGTTGTTATAGACAGGGTCACGTTCTCCTTTATGCTTCCTGAAGTCAATGACAATCTTCTTCATTTTGTTGACTTTGAGGAAGAGATTATTGTTGCCGCACAGATTCTCTATCTCATTCCTATACTCTGTTTCATCATTATTTGAGATCCGGCCCACTACAGTGTTGTTGTCAGCAAACTTGAAAGTCAACTTGGAGTGGAATTTGGCCACACAGTCATTGGCATAAAAGGAGTTCAGTGGGGGTTGAGGCACCTGTGTTGAGGGTGACTGTGGAGGAGGTGTTGTTGTCTATCCTTACTGATTATAGTCTGTGAGTTAGGAAATTCAGGATCCAGTTGTGGAGAGAGGTGCCGAGACCATGGAGTTTGGAGATGGGTTTCATGGGAATAATGGTGTTGAAGGCGGAGATGTAGTCAATTAATAGGAGTCTGAGATAAGTATTCTTGTTATCTAGGTGTTCCAGTTGAGTGCAGGGCCAGGGAAATGGCACCTGCAGTGGATCTGTTGCAGCGGTAGGCAAACTGTCATGGATCTAGATAGTCCAGGAGACTGGAATTGATTCATGCAAAACTAACCTTTTGAAGCACATCATAACAATGGATGTCAGAGCAAGTAGTCATTTAAGGCACGCTGCTTGGGTTTTCTTAGCATATAGGAACCTCAGCTTGTTGTAAAGAGAGGTTGAAGATGTCTGTGAATACCTCAGCCAGCTGATCCACGCAGGATCTGAGTGCTTGTGTGGGTATCCCAACCGGGCCAGTCGCTTTCAGGGGTTGACCTTCGAGAAAATTGCTCTGATATCTGCAATGGTGACCCCAATTACAGGCTCATCCAAGGTAGAAGGCATGGTCACACTGACCTCTTGCTCAGAACAGGTGGAGGATACATTGGCTCACCAGGAAGGGATGTGTTGCAGGCAGCAAAATGTCTATCAAGATAAATCTTAAATGTGGTTAATGTAACTGCCTCAACCACCTCACTTGGCAGTGCATTCCAGGCCCCCACCACCCTCTATGTTAAAAAAAAATTTCCTTGCACATCTCTAATGAATCTTTCCTCCCTTCCCTTGAACTTGTTCCCGCTTATAATTGTTATTTCTGTCCTGGGGAAAAAGCTTCCCATTATTCATCCAATTTGTACGTCTCAACATTATATAAACTTCTATCAGGCACCCCTCAAACTGAACAATGTTGGAAATAATAATGTCAACAGAAACAATTAACATTGCAGATCACTAACCTTTCATTGGGACTTGTGATAATTTTGTCTCCATAGATGGTGTATAACATGCTGAGAATTTTTGTTATTTTTGGAAAGTAAAGATCATTTATAGTCACAACTTATAGGCTTACATTAACACTGCAGTTAAGTTACTTAAAATTATGGTGTTTCCATGATCTTGTTGCTTTCCTTCCTTGGTGATAGAAACTATGGTCTATGAAGTTAAAGTTAAGTTTTGTGAATTGAGATCGTACTTGATGATCTGAGTGCCCCAGAAATCTATGTTCAATCTAGAAGCAGGGATGCAGATCTAGCTGGCTATTTAGCACAGATTTGAATGCCAGAGAGTTTTTGCTGTGCTTTTTATGTGACCAGCGAGGAAGATGCTGCATTTACTACTTTGGGCAGGTTAGCTTTGCTATTTCCTCCTCTTAACTGATTAATTACATTTGCCTTTTATGAATAGTGATTTGAATGAGATGAAGAGCATTGGTTGCTTTGCGTTTGTTTTTGAGTATGCAATTTAGATACATCAACACTGAGCAGGAATTTTCTTGGTAGTTTTTGCACATTAAGTGTTCAGGAAATACAAAAATATTTCAGAAATAATTGTTATCATTGGGTGTGACCATGTTACTTTTTTTTATTTAAAGTGGAAATAACTCAACTCTAAGCACCACAGATGGGAGAAAATGGTTTGCTGAGGAAACTCTTGTATTTATAGCTAAGATTAGCCAGAATTTATCTGAAGTGGTACGACATTAACTCAGTGACATATTCAGCATATGTTCACCTGGATGAATACAGTGAATAATTCCTATGTATTTGTGAATTGGGAACATTTGTGCTTTGAAAGAGAGAGTAAGGGTAAACAACAAAAGCACTCTCTCCTGACACAGTTAGGTATTGCAAAAAAGGAAGACCAAATCATTGCGTTAACATTGCATTCTGTTGGAGATTCTGCATTCGATCAGATCCGAGTGACTTGCTTGTGCATGGGATATGAAATGATTTGGTTCTATCCTGTCATTGATTGAATTGACCATTCCTCGCAAGACACAAGGCCAATGGAAAGGTGAAGAATTCATGCTTAAATTCTTGCTTTCTGAGCAAGAGAACTTTTCTCTTTGCTCTATACTTTATTGCTTCTTCCCTGTGGTAATTAGTTAACTCAATTTTCTGCACAATAATTTCTAAGTTATGATCCCCACAAAATCATTGAGCAAACTGGTTGACTTTTTCTGGTTCTGAGACTTGGGATAGGAAATCAGAGTTTGTCAGGAAAACAACAGAACAGTAATGATCCTCATTGTATCAAATGGCCAGCAAGTGCCCATTGTTCTAGAGCCTGCCTTTTCTTGTACAGTGAGGCTGAATTATTGAGAATAGGAAAAGGCCAGCAGGATTTTCCTGTTGCTGCAGATTCCTGGGCATTGTATGTGGAGAGTTATTTGCCAGCAGCCTTAAAATGTATCATGATGGCTGCATTGGTGGCGACAGGTATGTAGAATGCCCAAATTTCCATTCTTCAGAGCCTTTTTCATTCGTGGGCACTGAGAGTAACGCAGTGTGCTTATTGTTGTCCCACTCAACATTCACGCCGTTATTTATTAGCAGTGATGACCAGCAGTATGTGGAGATGGCCTTGGCTGAATTTTATTCTCATCTACTCCCACACACACAGTTTAGACAAAAGCCTGAATTACAACTTCATTCAATGATAGCATATTAAGAGTATTGTTAAACTTTGTTAGTTTGCAGCAAAGATTGAAGAGCGAAGAGCATGACAGGATGGAGCTCGAGGTGTCGGAAATTAATTTTGCAGATATCATGTTGTGTTATGCCATTGATGCTTGGTTGTAAAAAATTGATGGAATCTCTTTTTGTGAGAGACACACCATGAGAAAAATTATATGGCTTATATATTCACTGACCCTGTGAATGAAAAAGCAGGAAATGACAACCATGTTTTCAAAATGGTTCATGCTGCTGGATTTTCTTTGGCTCCATGCCTAACAAGACATGATCATTTTTAAAACTATTCTCACTGTTCATATCCATCTGTACCCTTTCTCTGTCTCTGTAACTTGTTTCAAAGTATCTGTACTCCCTGGCCTCTTGCACATAACAAACTTTCATTAGTTCACCACAATCTGAAGCTTTTGAACTCTCAACTTCACTGTTTTTTCTGTCTTTGTCTCCCCTATTGTTAGACATTCCTTAAAATTCTGATGTGTGATTGCTTTTGGTCAGTTGTGTTACTCCCACCGATTGGTTTGGTGTCAGGTTAGGCCTGTGGTGTCTGGACTTTAGAAGAGTAGGAGAAGATCACATTGAAGTGTTCAGAGTGATAAAAGGAATGAATGAAGTAGACATGGAGCGATTGGTGGCGGTTCAGAAATAATAGCAAATTAATATCAAAAGGATGAGGAAAGAGGAAAAATTAGAGCAACGGATAAAAATAGGAAAGTATTAGGATACTTTAAAATTAATTTATATATTCCCCTCAGCAACTTAAGATATCTTGAGTATATCTCCCCATTCTATTGCAACCATGATTTTTTTTGCAGTTCTAAGAGTAACCCTCAGCTTAAGGAGTGAATTGTAAGTTTCCCAGAATGATATTTGCTTGGCAAAAAAGTATTTTTGAAACAAACCTGCCAATTCTGCTAGAATACGCAGGAGGTCAGTGAAAGCAGAATCTTGCTCACTATGGAGTAAGTGCAGTTCCTGAAAATTGCAATATTTTTCTGCTCATTTCTCTAACAGTGGATTTTTATGACAGTGCAGATTAAGTGACTGTGAATTTCAGGTTGAGATCCCACAAAGCTTCAGCTCATAAACCAACGGCTGGATCTTATCCTGCGCATTTTGACAAGGCCAGCTATATCCACTCTGTTGATGGGGCATTCTAGGTTGAGAGATCATAATCTGAGAGGAGAAAGGATAGCAAATTTAAAATCGAGTTGAGGAGAAACTAGTCTCAAAGGGTTGTGAATCTGTGGAATTCGCTACCCCAAAATGTGGTGGTTACTGAGACAGTGAGTAAATTTAAGGAAGAGTTAGATTTTTAACTGGTAATGGGTTGAAAGGTTATGGGGGAAGGCAGAGAAATGGGGATGAGGAGCATTTCAGCCATGATCAAAAGGTGGAATAGACTCGATGGACTGAATGACCTAATTCTGCTCCAATGTTTTAGTTTTATGAACTAGTGCTTCTGTGAGATGCTTTGGCAGATTTCAAGGTGCGATACAAGTGCAAGTTGAGGCTGGCTCTCCCCCTTAGTCAACTTAATTGGCGAATGGGATCTTCCTGTGCATAGGTTAAAGATAAGAATGAAGATTTTATGACAAGGTTAAGAAAGCTGACAATGAATTGGAAGGTACCAAGTAACTTGTATGGGTATAGCTGGCCTTGTCAAAATGCGCAGGATAAGATCCAGCCGTTGGTTTATGAGCTGAAGCTTTCTGTGGGATCTCAACCTGAAATTCACAGTCATTTAATCTGCACTGTCATAAAAATCCACTGTTACAGAAATGAGCAGAAAAAAATTGCAATTTTCAGGAGTTGCACTTCATAGTTAGCAAGATTTTACTTTCACTGACCTCCTGCGTATTCTAGTAGGATTGGCAGGTTTGTTTTGAAAATGCTTTTTTGCCAAGCAATTGTCATTCTGGGAAACTTGCAATTCACTCCTTAAGCTGAGGGTTACTCTTAAAATGGCAAAAAAAAAGTCATGGTTGCAATAGAATGGGGAGAAAAACTCAAGATATCTTAAGTTGCTGAGGGGAATTATAAATTAATCTTACGGTATCCTAATATTTTCCTAATCTATTTTTATCCATTGCTCTAATTTCCCCCTTTCGTCTCCTGAAAGGTGATGTCCTTTAGATACTAAATTGCTATTATTTCTGAACTGCTAACAATGAGGCACCTGTTGAACTAGTAATCAGTTTATTTGCTGTCCTAATGTGACATTGCTTCAACCTTAAGCAAACTAGGTACGCTTTTTCTCCCACCCCACCTCCACCCTCAGACAGTATTGTTGATGTTGAGGCTGTCATTCTAGCTGAGCTTGGCTGGCTTAGCTGAGACCAGGGACCTTGCTGGTATGCATGGCATCGTGCCACACTGCGCAGTGTACTTAGGCACTGAGCCATGGTAGTTGTGTTGACAGAATTGGTAGTGAATATCGCAGAGTTTCAGGAGCAGAGGGCTGCACAGCTGAGCTTGCTCTTCTTTCCATCCTGTTGCCCTCTCGTGTATCATTAGGATCAGAATTTACAGCTAGCTATCAGAATCACAAATCTCCTTACCCACTTCCAGCACAGACAGAGGCGATACTTGTAGCACTCCTGCTGCTTGCTGAAGTTAGCTGTTTTAGCCTAAAATAGGGATCTGATTGTAATGTAATTACACACTGAATCTTAGAGGTGTCAGCTGATCAATTTGAGGAATTGCAGTGGAGTGGGCACACTTGTTTTCACCCAGATGAATTTGCATGTGGCAGAGTCAGAAATCCTTCAACTATCTCTCCAAGTTGATTCCCAAAATAGAAGCTGGACCTTTAATCTAACTAAGTGGTGAGTATTAGTGAAATCTGACTTGAAAGAAGAACTGACCTCCACTGAATTTTGGTCTGCACAGCTGTGTAGGGACTGGTTCCAATGACTTGTGCTGTGCCCAGCAACCAGCCAAGTAATTTCATCAAATTCAAAATGAGGAATGATTCTGAGGGACTAAATAAGGAGAAACCTTCCAGTAGCCAGAGGCTACTGATTAAAATCATTGGCAAAAACTACAGAGGTGACATGAGAGGTTGGAAAAATGTTTGGTTCCAGTTATGTTCGGAAATGTACTCCAAAACGGATTGTGGAGGCAGATTCAATGGTAATTTTTATAAGAAAATTGGAAAGGTACGTGCAAAGAAAATACATGTGGCCTTGGAGAATAAACATGCAAGTGGCAAGAGTTGGATCGGAGAGATGGCACAGGCACGATGTGCCAAATAGAATCGTAGAATCTCTACAATGCAGAAAGAAGCCATTTGGCCCATCGAGTCTGCACCAACCACAATCCTATCCAGGTCCTAGCCCCATATCCCTACATTTTTACTCACCAATCCCTTTAACCTACGCATTTCAGGGCTTTAAGAGGCAATTTTAGCATGAGCAATGAACCGAACCTGCACATCTTTGGACTGTGGGAGGAAACTGGAGCACCTGGAGGAAACCCACACAGGCATGAGGAGAATGTGCAAACTCCACACAGTGACCCAAGCCAGGAATCGAACCTAGGTCCCTGGAGCTGTGACACAGTAGTGCTAACCACTATGCTATCGTACTGCCTGTGAAGAAAGATAGTTTCCTTATGTTGAATTGTATCATTGTTCGACACCAAATTCATTGCAAAGTAGTGATTGAATCTGCAGTATTGTTGGAGTGACAGGCTGAGTCTTGATTTTTGCATGCTGCCCTAGTTGCTGAGTAGTTAGGTTGATCTGGAAAGCAAAGGAGAGGACAGCTGCATGGAGGGAAGGTCACTCGTTACTCAACCTTGAGGCCATAGTGCTGGAGGCTTGGGAGTAAAATAATGAATGCAAGAAGAGAATATGCAGCTAGGCAATTCAGCTCAATAGATCTATACTGTTTTACTCAAACACTAATCTCTTCACAATCCATTTACCTAATTGAAGCCTTTCAGCAAACTTTTTGCATCAAGTCTTATCAAAAGAGTCACTAGCTTTTATATTGATTAGTAGACAAATATCAGATTTGCACTGGACCAGTGACTGGCTATGCAGTGGAAAGCTTGATATCGTTCTGTACAGACATTATACAGTTCAGTAATTCATCTCCACAAGTACTGTCGAGGTTTTTAAGTCTTGACATTTCTGCTTGTAAAGCTAAGTTCTTTGGAAAATGGTGTGTTGAAAAAAAATGAAGCAAGTTTGCAGATATCCAGAAAAGGCTGTAAATACTGAGTAGATCAAACAGCATCTGTGGAGAAAGGTGTAGCTAGTGTTTCCTGTTTCTTTTTCATTGCTACTCGACCTGCTGAGCATTTCCAGCATCTTTGTTTTAATTTCAGATTCCCAGCATCTGCAGTATTCTTGGTTTCATGTTGGTCTTTTCAGCTTTGAGATGTATTTTTGTGGCCTTCAGATATCATGCATAAAAAAAATTAAAATACAAAAATTTACCTAATAAGTCATCAATTTCTGACGAATTAGTGGCTTTTAAAACCAATTTTGGATTGAGAAAGTAGATTGCAGCTCTGAGTAGATTAGTTTATTAGAAAATAGCATTTTGAGGAAAGAGGTTATGGAATCCATTGGTGATTTGATGGTGCCTCAGTTTAAAAGATTGAGATTCTGAATTGCATATTCTCTTTCTAAACATGATTGCTGTTTTTGAGCAAGTGATTCAGAATATATAAAACGCAACATACAAAGGGGAAGGAGGAAAGTTCAACTTAGCAGTGGTCTTTAGATACCAGCCTTTTCTTTCTGGGCAGTCTGTTTGGAAGTACTGTTGTGGGAAGTCCAGTTAGAGCCAGAAAATGAGAAGCTGGACGAGCGAGAGTGGAACTAGTAAAGATCTCATATTGCTGTCGTGTTAGAATGTGAGCTGCCTTGCCCTTGATATTTATTTTTAAGCATTCAAAGACTAAAGTCAAATAAATCAGCTTGTGTCTAGTGCAGTCACGGTGGTAACCGGTCAGTGCTGTTCTTGTTTGGAGGTGGCAGTTTTGATTAATTCTGTTCCTATATAAACAATGAAATCATTTTGGCTGGGCATGGTTCATGGTGTAGGCTGCTTTACCATCTGATTGAGTACATTTTATGGCACTGAGGTCTGCCAGTGTGACCTTGTCGTCTTAGGTGAGTGGGATAAAGTGCAATAAGAACGAGACTTTATTTATTGTACTGACATAGACACAGCAGTGGTCTGTACATGATAAAACTCTGGGGTTTCTGGGAGCTATGGCACTAAAAAGGTGTGCTTGAATAGCTTTCGACTGAAGCAATCATTTGGTGTATGACTCAATTGCTCACAGCAATGTTTCAGGATGTAATCCAGAAGTTCCTCACTAGCAAAGTTTATTTTTGATCATATTTCATAAAGATTGGAAATTCCTGTTCCTTGCTCACTAATGACCTGGCAACTCCAGCTCCATGTCATGTGCTGAGTTTGGGGAGAGGAGGTGCTGATTTGGAATCTGCACTGATGATTGAGTAACAAAACTATCCTTCTGCCCTTGGTTTGATGCTGAACTTTGCAAACTTAGCTGACTTAATCTGGAGACACATCAAAGTTGTGGACTCGCCTATTTTGGGGGCATTCAAATGGTTGGTGGATAGGCATATGGATGATATTGGAATAGTTTAGGTTAGAGGGTCTGCTGGCCGGCGCAACATCGAGGGCCGAAGGGCCTGTACTGCGCTGTAATGTTCTATGTTCTAAGTGTTGTTGATGGCTTGAGTGCCTCTTCCTTGTGATTGTTGGGAATAATTGGCTGAGGTGTCTATGTTGTCAGTTACTGTCACAAGCAAATGCAAGTCTGCTCTTGGGGTGAGGACATGTATCACTCTCTATTGTTCAGTTACTTACTGTTGTACTGGCACAGTGGTTAGCACTGCTGTCTCACAGGGACATGGGTTCAGTTCTGCTCTTGGGTGACTGTGTGGAATTTGCACATACTCCCTGTGTCTGCATGGGTTTCCTCCCACACTCTAAAGATGGGACTAATATCTTGGCGGGAAGACTGGCTATGGCTACTGGGGGGACTTTAAACTAGAAAGGTTAGGGGGAGGGAATAGTGATGTGGAGACTGGGAGCAAGGAAGTTAGCTCCCAGGTAGGGAAGGACTCTAGGCAGGATGAGAGGCAGGTTAGACGAGTGGGGGAGAAGGGAAATGTCCAGTCTGAGGGGCTGAGCTGTGTCTATTTTAATGCCAGGAGTGTAGTAAATAAGGTGGATGAACTTAGGGCATGGATTGCTGCTTGGGATTGTGACGTGGTGGCCATTACAGAGAATTGGATGTCTCAGGGACAGGACTGGGTACTACAGGTCCTGGGATTCAGATCCTTCAGGGAGGGAGGCAAAAGAGGTGGTGGAGTGGCACTGTTGATCAGGGACAGTGTCTTGGCTGCAGAGAAGGTGGATACCGAGGAGGAAATGTCTACGGAGTCTCTGTGGGTGGAAGTTAGGAATAGCAAAGGGTCAGTGATGTTGCTGGGTGTATTCTATAGGCTGCCCAATAGTGACAGGGAAGTTCAGGTGCAGATAGGGAAACAGATACTGGAGAGATGTAGAAATAACAAAGTTGTTGTGATGGGAGACTTCAATTTCCCAAACATCGACTGGAATATCCCAAGGGTAAGGGGTTTGGATGGGGAGGAGTTTGTTAGGTGTGTTCAGGAGGGTTACAAGAGGAGAGGCTGTACTGGACCTGGTACTAGCTAATGAACCAGGACAGGTGATGGATCTCTCAGTAGGAGAGCATCTTGGGGATGGAGATCATAATTCTATCTCCTTCACCCTTGCATTGGAAAAGGATAGGATCAGGCAGGCTAGGAAGGGGTTTGTCTGGAATAAGGGGAAATATGAAGACATCAGGCAGATGTTGGGGCAAATAAACTGGAAGGAGGTGTTCTTGGGGAAAAGCACAGAAGGAAGGTGGCAGATATTCAAGGAATGCTTGTCTGGAGCTCTGCACAACAACATTCCGGTGAGACAAGGAGGTTTCGGTAGGTCGAGGGAACCGTGGTGCACAAAGGCTGTGGTGAGCCTAGTCAGGAAGAAAAGAAAGGTGTATAAAAGGTTCAAAGAGCTAGGAGATGTTGTGGATCTAGAGAAGTTATAAGGCTTATAGAAGAGAGCTTAAAAAGGAAATGAAGAGAGCCAGAAGGGGTCATGAGAAAGACCTTAGCTGGTAGGATTAGGGAGAATCCCAAGGCCTTCTACAAATATGTGAAAAGTAAAAGGATGAGAAGAGAAGGGATAGGACCTATAAAAGGTGAAGGGGGAAAAGTCTGTATGGAACCGGAAGAAATGGCAGAGGTTCTTAATGAGTACTTTGCCTCAGTATTCACGGTGGAAAGTGATCTGGGAGGATGCACTACAAGTTTGCGGCAGACTGAAAAGATGGAGTATGTAGATATTAAGGAAGCGGATGTGTTAGAACTTCTAAATGCTATCAAGATAGACAAGTCTCCGGGACCAGATGGGATGTACCCCAGGTTATTGTGGGAGATGAGGGATGTCATTGCAGAGCCCCTGGCGATGATCTTTGCATCGTCGATGGAGACGGGAGAGGTTCCGGAGGATTGGAGGATTGCAGATGTGGTCCCTATTTTCAAGAAAGGCAACAGGGATAGTCTTGGAAATTACCGACCGGTGAGTCTGACCTCAGTGGTTGGTAAGCTGATGGAGAGGCTTCTGAGGGACAAGATTTACGAGCATTTGGAGAAGTTTAGGTTGATTAGAAATAGTCAGCATGGTTTTGTAAAGGGCAGGACGTACCTTACGAGCTTAATTGAGTTCTTTGAAAATGTGACTGAACACATTGACGAAGGAAGAGCAGTGGACGTGGTGTACATGGACTTCAGCAAGGCATTTGACAAGGTCCCCCAGGCAAGACTTCTTGAGAAGGTGAGAGGCCATGGGATCCAAGGGGCTTTGGCCTTGTGGATCCAGAACTGGCTTGCCTGCAGAAGGTAGAGGGTGGTTGTGGATGGCTCTTTTTCTGCATGGAGGTCGGTCACCAGTGGAGTGCCCCAGGGATCTGTTCTAGGACCCTTGCTGTTTGTGATTTTCATAAATGACCTGGATGAGGAAGTGGAGGGATGGGTGAGTAAGTTCGCCGATGACAGGAAGGTCGGTGGTGTTGTGGATGGTCTGGAGGGATGTCAGAAGTTGCAGCATGACATCGACAGGATGCAAGACTGGGCGGAGAAGTGGCAGATGGACTTCAACGCGGATAAATGTGTTGTGGTCCATTTGGCAGATCCAACGGGATGAATGAGTACACTATCAAAGGTAGGAGTCTTAGCTGTGTGGAAGAGCAGAGTGATCTTGGGGTCCGGGTCCATAAGACTCTCAAATCGGCCTCCCAGGTGGAGGATGTGGTTAAGAAAGCTTATGGTGTACTGGCCTTCATTCGTCGAGGAATTGAGTTCAGGAGGTAATGCTGCAGCTTTATAGGACCCTTGTCAGACCCCACTTGGAGTACTGTGCGCAGTTCTGGTCGCCTCACTATAGGAAGGACGTGGAAGCTATTGAAAGGGTGCAGAGGAGATTTACACAGATGTTGCCTGGATTGGGAGGCATACCTTATGAAGACAGGTTGAGGGAGCTGGGACTGTTCTCCCTGGAGAGACGAAGGTTGAGAGGCGACCTGATAGAGGTTTACAAGATGTTGAGAGGAATAGATAGGGTGACTCTCAGAGACTATTTCCCAGGGCTGAAATGGTCGCGACGAGAGGGCACAGATTTAAGGTGCAGGGAAGCAAGTACAGAGGGGATGCTAGGGGAAAGTTTTTCACTCAGGGTGGTGAGTGAATGGAATTGGCTGCCGTCGGTGGTGGTCGAGGCGAACTCGTTGGGGTCTTTTAAAAGACTTCTGGATGAGTATATGGGATCCAGTGGGATTGGGGGTTATAGATAGGTCTATGGCTGGGTAGGTTTTGATGTGTTCGGCACAACTTGTGGGCCGAAGGGCCTGTTTGCGCTGTAGTGTTCTATGCGCAGGATGGTGGATTGGCCCTGCTGAATTGTTCTAAAGTGTTGGAGGATTAACAGGGTAAATACGTGTAGCCTGGGCCTTGTTGATGCAAGTTTAGTGGGATTCCACGATAAGAATTCTATGAACGTGCACAGAATGGTCACAGGAGCCACAGAAGCGTAAGCATCTATGCTTCATGGTAGGACGTTCCCTTTGGAGATGATACGATGGTTTGAGGCAGTGATTGCAACGCCAGAGCTACTTGGCATTTCTTGAGGTTCTGCTTTATTGTCCATTTGTAAATTCAGAGTGTGACCTTTTATATTTCTTGGGGGAACTGAGCAGCCGGAGCAATGGCAAGAATCTTGGGCCTAATAATTTTGCTTTCATGATGAGCTCAGAAGTGTGATGTACAATCATCAGCAAGCATTCTTCAGTACCATTCATGACTCAGATTCTGAAGTCTTCTGTGCCTACACATAACAAGACTGGACAACATTTGGGCTTGGACTGATCAGTGATAAGTGACATTTGTGTCGCACAGTCCATCTCAAGAGAAAATTTAACTAGTGTTATGGACTGTTATGTTTAGTTTATGGACGAAAAGGGAATGGATTAGGTTAAAGGGTCATTGCTTTTTCCTAATTGGTTGGTGCAACATCGAAGGCCGAAGGGCCTGTTCTGCGCTGTTATGTTCTATGTTTGATGGTCAGTGGCATTACCATCACTGAATCTCCCACTCTCAACATCCTGACAGGTACCATTGTTCAGAAATTGAACTGGCCAATTCATGTAAATAGTGCCTGCAACACCGTGCTTGGAATTCGGAGACAAGTACCTTGCTTGCTGTCTCCTCAAAATCTGTTAACCGTCTTAAAGGCACAAATGTAATGTAATACTTTCCTTTTGCCTGAATGAGTTCAGCTGCAACAACACTCTAGAAGGTGGGCTTCATCCAGAGTTAAACAGTTTGCTTGATTGGCATCACATTCACTATCAATGCACAGTGGTAGCGCAACACTTCAAAATCTCCAACCTCGCATCCAAAAACACATGCACAATAGGGAGAATCATCACCTGCAAGTTTCCTTCCAAACCACCCACAAGTCTGACTTTGGAGTGAACCCTATCATTGGCACTGGAATACCCTTCCTGACAGCACTGTGGGAGAACAAGCATGATATATGCTGCAATGGTCCATGCAGGCAGCTCGTCAGCACCTTCTAATAGGAATTTTGGGGCAGGCAATAAATGTTGGCATTGCCTATGACATTCACATCCCATGTGTTGAACATTTTTCATTGGCTATTTGGTATTTTGAGCTTGTCGCAATGTTTTGTGCAAGATCACAAGTTGGTCATATTCTTGCCTGAAACATTTTTCTGGCCATTAATATAAGGCCAAGTTTAAATCCAAACCAACTGACTTCATTGTTTCAAACACGAGAACAATAGAAGGCCAGTAACACACTCAGAGCATTGAAAAGGCTAAAGTGTTATTGTACCACAACAAATACAATCCTCTCTGCTTTTAGTGGGTGTGTTGCTGTGGACACTGTTGGTAGTCAATACTTCACACAGTTAAAAGCAGTTGGACTGTGATGATGCAACATGTCTGTAGTGTTAAATAAATTAAGAAAAGCCGTGTGCAACGTAACTAGCTTTATTTAATCCACTCACTGAAGAGTCAGATGTGAAGACTATTAAAATAAATAGTTCATTAAAAATAATGGAATTGTATAGAGATTGTCCATGGCACAACAGCCCTCCATCTCAATCTGATCTGAGCTCGTCGCAATCCAGGGTGAAACCAAATACAGATGCCACTCACTACTACTTATCTGAGGCACTTTTTTTTTGGAGCATTGGAAATTCCACCAGCAAACACTGTCCAAATGAAATCAGGCAGTTGACTCGTTGGGAACGTTGTGCAGCAAATGGTCACAAGTGTCTCCATTCTAATTTCAGAAAAATTTTTCAGGCAAGAATATGACCAACTTGTGATGTTGCACAAAACCTTGCGACAAGCTCAAAATACCAAACCGCGAATGAGAATTATTTTCTATACTTTAAATACGGGGTGCAGAGATTTCGCTCCACATTGACTAAAATTGAACAAATCTGTTGTCTAGATGCAAAGCACTAATCTGCAATCTCAATAAATGCAGGTGTGTAGGTGATTCAAAACCGGTTCTGTACGTTGCTCCCTCAAAATATATATACAACTATTTAAACTACTTGCATGACAAGTCTAAAGGGACAAATCGCTCAGTTGGTGTCAATTACTAAGCTGCTGGTCACAGCATGTTAACCACACGATTCATTGGGCTTTTACTGTCTACTCAGGAGACCACATGTCATGATACTGCAATTCCACCTCAGATGCGTGTTGGATTATACACTACACAGCAACAAATGCATAACAAACATGTTCTAGTAAATAGCACCTTGTTAATACCCAACTATCTTTTAAGTGGTAGCAAGATGCATGCTAACAAAATTGTGCCAGAAATGTAGTCTGCTTCAGCGCTAGATGAGATGTCACAGGAAGATTCGCTCAGCTGTTACCTTAGTGACCATGACACTCCATGGAAACCAACACGAATGGCTCAGGGCTTGTGTAGTACCAAAACGGGACTGGGAGCTGGTCAGTGAAGGCATTGTGCTAAGGATGACTAACATACACTCTTCGGCTTTCTCTTTGTGACTTGATGGGAACAACCTTCCCAATATAAAACCAAAATCTCTAAAAGACAGAGATCGCTCAGTATTCACATAGTGCACATACAGGCTAGAAAGGTCTTTTTGGCAGCATCACTCTGGATAGAACTTGCTGCTTTGTGCCTATGTTTTGTGCATCTACATTTACTTTAAACAGATTGTTCTTTGAATCTTGCAGGTGCAGTCATGTGCCTTTGTATCCATAATTGTATTTTGGCAGCAAGAGATCATGCTTCTATTTTAAGCTTGGATATTATTGTGGGAATGGATAGAGTCCTAAACCAAAAAGAGGCTAAGTATCTTCAAGCCCCATTAGAATCCAGTCAGCTGAGTAGATACTGTACTCTAATGTATACTGTGTTCTGAAAGAATTCATTTTAAATCACTGGATTCAAATGGAGATCATTTAAATTCACAATCTTCATCCTCTTGGCTAGTTTCACAACTCATAACAGAAATGATATGGAAATGCTATTGTTGATGCTCAGCTAAGCGACATGGGCAACAACCATTGACTGTTCCAAGCACCAGCAAACCTGTTTGGGGTAAAGCAAATTGAAGTTGCTGGTTATTTCCCCAGTAGTTGAGTTAGTGTTTGAGCTGTGTGGGGCCTGAAATCCCTTTTTGTGATTTCCAGCTGCCTCTGAGTCAGTTGCTTTCACTGGGAGCAGGAGTTGAACTGCTGAATGTCTTGGACCAAACAGGACCTTAAGCAAGGTTTCCATGTTGTGCCTTTATTTGGTAGTATCTGCTGAAAAGTTTGCACTTGGGCATGTGAAAAGAACATTGGGCGTGGTTGAATTTGATGCAAACATTTCTGAGGCTTTGCACTTGAAGAATAGCCACTTTGGTGAAGTTCTGGATGCCTTGGAAACAGTACTGTAGCAGAAACCAGCACCTTCAGCAGGAAGGGGGAAACGGTTGGAAATTAAAACATTGTTATACTGGTCTTGACTGGATGTATTTCCATGATGGGTGTTGACGCAATCAATACAAATAATCACAGGCAGTGCAGACTCGCCCTTGGAATGATTCCACCATTTCACCAGAACACCCAAATGACTAAAAGCTTTCATTTCCGTTCTGTCAGGCACATGCTGCTGGTTGCTAGTGGCATGCTGCTAATGGCTTTTGGCAAAATAGACAGCATTGGTTTCTTCATTTTGTGGCCCGGGAATAAATTCCATCGTAGTGCTCCAGCCGGTCATAAACTGAAGATTTAAATCTACACTACATGATGTTTGTTTAAAGTCTGTCAATTTGACAATCATGTGAGAAAGGTACCAGGCTGAATACTTCCTTTTTTAGAACTGGAATATACCTGTCTTAGCTTGTTACCTGTACAGTTGTCAGTTGGATGTAGGTGAAGTATTATGGTGCAATTTAAGACATTTGCGAAATATGTCAGCTAAAAACTTAAAAGTCTAATCCTATCCAGCAGTGGCTCTTGTGTCTTGTCCAGAGGGAGAATTTGTCACTGTGTTTTGCTTGGACGAAGTGAGCACAATGGCAGCTTTGAGGTACTGTATGCTAAAAAGTTGAAAGTAGCACAGCATTTAAACATATGCCGAAGCATGAAAGCACGTTGACTTTATTGAAATGGCTTGCTTTTGTATTGTATTGATAGCAACATGGGAAATAGGTCGAGTGATAACACGGGCTGACTTGACAGATGGTGTTTCAGAATTTAAGCGTAGCCCAAGGAGTGCCTAATTCTTAATGCCTCTTTCATTCTCCCACTCGTGATTATTACTCAGCCCTTCCCACTAATCACATCCTATTCTCTTCGTTCAGGAGAGCAGCTGCCAAAGAAAGAGTAACCAATTTTTCCACCTTGGACTGAGACATGTCATGCTTGTGTGAAAAGCATTTTAAAATCACTCATCCCATTGTGTGAGACCTTAATTCATTCTGAAAGGATCTGGGCATGGGAACTCCCTGGTGTCACACTCGTAGAAAAACTACAGAACAATACAGGCCCTTTGGCCCACAAAGTTATGCAAACATGTCCATCCCTTGGAGATCACTAAGCTATAACCCTGTATCTTAGTAAATTCCACGTACTTACTTAAAAGTCTATTAAAAGACCCTACTGAATCTGCCTCCACCACTGTTGCCAGCAGCCGATACCCACGCACTCACCATCCTCTGAGTGAAAAACTTACCCCGACATCTCCTCTGTACCTACTTCAACCTGTGTCGTCGTGTGGCAATCATTTCAGATCTGGGAAATAGCCTCTAACTATCCACTCAATCAGTACCTCTCAACATCTTATAGACCTCAATCCGGTCACTGCTCATCCTTCTTCTCTCAAAGGAGAAAAGGCTGAGCTCTCTCAACCTATCCTCATAAGGCATGGTCAACAATCCAGGCAATATCCTTAAATCTCCTCTGCAACCTTTCTACAGGTTTCATATCCTTCCTTTAATGAAGGATATGTGCTCCAAGTGGGGTCTGACCACGGTCTTATAAAGCTGCAGCATTATCTTCCTATTCCTAAACTCAATTCCTCGATTGATGAAGGTCAGTACGCCATATGCCTTCTTAACCACAGCTTCAACCTGCGCAGCTTCTTTGAGCGTCTTATGAACTCGGACCCCAAGATCCTTCTGATCTTCCGCACTGCCAAGAGTCTTACCGTTAATGTTATATTGTGTCGTCCTATTTGACCTGCCAAAATGAACCACCTCTCACTTAACTGGGTTGAACTTCATCTGTCACTTCTCTGCCCAGTCTTCCATCCTATCAACGTCTTGCTGTAATTTCTGATATTCCTCCACACTATCCACAACACCTCCAACCTTTGTGCTATCAGCAAACTTACTAACCCATCCCTCCACTTCCTCATCCAGGTCATTTATGAAAATCGCAAAGAGCAAGAGTCCCAGAACAGATTGCTGAGGCACTCTACTGGTGACCGACCTCCATGCAGAATATGACCCCATCTATAACTGCTGTTTGCCTTCTGTGGGCAAGCCAGTTCTGGATCCACAAAGCAATGTCCTCTTTGATCCCATACCCCCTAACTTTCTCAATAAGCCTTGCCTGGGGCATTTTATCAAATACCTTGCTGAAGTCCATATATACTACATCTACTGCTCTTTCTTCATCAATGTGTTTACTCACATCTTCAAAAAAATTCAGTCAGGCTAAGAAGGCATGATCTGCCTTTGACAAAGCCATGCCGGCAATTCTTAATCATGGTATACCCCTCAGTCCCTTCACCAACTTAGCAACCACTGAGATTAGACTCACTGATCTCTAATTTCCAGGGCTATATGTACTCCTTTCCTGAATAGAGGAACCACATCTGCAATCTTCTGGAACCCTGCCCATCTCCATTGATGATGCAAAGATCATCACGAGAGGCTCAGCAATCTCCTCCCTTGCCTCCCACAGTAACCTGGGGTACATCCCATCTGGTCCCGGTGACTTATCTAACTTGATGCTTTTCAAAAGCTCCAACACATCCTCTGTTTTAATATCTACATGCTCAAGCTTTTCAGTTTGCTGAAAGTCTGCACTACAACCACCAAGATTCTTTTTCATAGTGAATACTGAAGCATTCATTAAGTACCTCTACTATTCCTTCTGGTTCCATACAAACTCTTGTCACACTTGATAGGTCTTATTTTTTTCATGCCTTATCCTCTTGCTCTTCACATAATTGTAGAATGCCTTTGGGTTCTCCATAATCCTACCTGCCAAGGCCTTCTCATGACCCCTTCTGGCTCTCCTAATTTCCTTCTTAAGATTCTTCCTATTAGACATGTCCTCTTGTAGATCTCTAACATTACTAGCTCTCTGAACCTTTTGTAAGCTTTTCTTCTTGGCTCGATTTATTACAGCCTTTGTACACCGTGGTTCCTATTACCTACCAGAACTTCTCTGTCTCATTGCAACGTTTCTGTACAGAACTCCAGATAAATATTCTGTGAAAATTTGCCACGTTTCTTCTGTACATTTCCCAAAGAAAACCTCTTTACAGTTTAAGCCTCCAAATTCCTGCTTGATAGCCTCATAATTTCCCTTACTCTAATTAAACACTTTGCGAACTTGTCTGATCCTACTATAAAGAAGATAGAATTATGATCACTATCTCCGAAATGCTCTTCCATTGAGAGATCTGACACCTGACCAGGTTCATTTCCCAATGCCAAATCAAGTACAGCCTCTCTTGTTGGGTTATCCGCATCGTGTGTCAAGAAACCTTCCTGAACATACCGAACAAACTCCTCCCATCTAAACCCCTTACCCTATGGAGATTCCAATCAATATTTGGGAAATTAAAATCTCCCATCACAGCAACACATGTTATTACACCTTTCCAGGATCTGCTTCTCAACATTCCTGTTACTATTGGGTAGCCTATAGAAAACATTCAATAAAGTTATTGATTCCTTCCTGTTCTGAGACTCCATAGACAATCCCTCCATGGTGTCCATCTTTTCTGCAGCCGTGACATAATTCTGATCAACAGTGCCACTCCCCCACCTCTTTTGCCTCTCTCCCTGTCCTTTCTGAAACATCTGAAACTCGGCACTTGAAGTAACCAGTCCTATCCCTGAGTCATCCAAGTCTCTGCAATGGTCGCTACATCACATTTCCAAGTAGTGATCCACGTTCCAAGCTCATCCACTTTGTTCTCAACACAACTTGCCTCAAAATAGACACATCTCAAACCTTCGGTCTAAGCGTTCCCTTCTCAATCACATGCCTATCCTCCCTCTCAAGCTGTCAACAAGCTTTTTCTATTTGTGAGCTAACCCCCTCTCTCCCAGTCACTTCAATTTGATTCCTATCCCTCCCCACCCCATGCAAATTTTCTCGTCTAAACTCTTCCCAGTACCCTTAGGAAACCTTACCGCTAGGATATTGCTCCCCCGGGATCAATATTCTTCCTTTTTGTACAGGTCACACTTGTCCCAAAAGAAGCAGTTGGAGATTAGTTCTAGTTGGAGATTAAGTAAAAAGACATTATTAGCAAACTCAGTTCTGTGCTTCTCTGAACAGTGGTACGATGGGAACCACTCAGGCTAAAGGAGCAATCCTTCAAAACAGATGAGAAATTTCTTTAGCCAGAGAGTGGTGAATCTGTGGAACTTTTTGCCCCCAGAAGGCTGTGGAGGCCAGATCATTGAGTGTCTGTAAGACAGAGATAGATAAGTCCTTGATTGTTAAGAGCATCAGGGGTTCTGGGAAAAAGGCAAGAGAATGAAGATGAGAGAAAAAACCCATGATTGAATAGCGGAGCAGACTCGATGAGTTGAGTGACCTAACTCTGCTCCTATGTCTTATGGCGCATTGCAGGTAAATACTGAGTTGTGATCAAGGGTTGGAACCCTGGTATTTCTTCTCAGTGCAAGTCAGTTTAGTCTGATATCTTGTCCTCTCCCATCCCTTTTCCCAAATCCATGATGTTTGGGTAAGTTATGATGTCTCTGCTAAGATTAGACTTGTTCGCGCGTATGCAATCTTTTGGCCTCCAACCACAACAGCTGTACCATTGGATTGTAATTTAAGAATCAACTGATGAGTTTGTGGGCTGGGGGGGATGGTGCACAGGCAGAGAGGGAGTGGGCTATTAATATAGTCATATGCGACTGTTGGAGGGAGATGTTGCAGAGCACTTCAGTGAAGTGTGAGTTGCTTTTAATTGCTGGTAGTCTGCTGTATATTTTAGCATTTTACTTGGAGGGTTAACACCGTGCCACTGATTTTTTTTTTTGTGTAGAAATCTGTGTATTGGTGTTCACTGAGGCATCCTTCAATTCTCCACTCTGTTTTCTCCCTTTCTGTTTAACACAAACCTCCCTTGTCCTTGCTGCTACTGGAGCCCAAAATGGATTTGCCTGTAATTGCACAAATGATGCTTTGCTTGCGGGATGTAGTCTGTCATGGGTCAAGATAGACAACGTGAATGTTGCCACTGCTGGGAGCTCTGAATATTGCGTGGGTGTTACTCAAAATCTGCAGAAAAGCATTCTCATTTCCTAATATTGGAAAAGCCAAATTTTCAGTTTTATTCCGCATTTGTGATAATGATGATAATTGACCCATTTAAATGTTTGAGATTTCAGCTTTCATTTTATTTTGTGGGGAAGAGACGTAATTATAATGTTCTCTTGGTATCTAATGCTCCTCGAGAACGACCCTCTGAGACTTGGCAGGAAAGCAATGAGGCATTATTCCATATGCTATAAAAGTGCTTTTCTCCCCAGACCCCTCAATAATGATTGAAGCAATTTTGCAGCTCCTGGACCAGAATGGACGTATCATTTTGAGTCTCTGTTCAATTAAATTTGCTGTTTGTTTTTGAATGGTCTTCAGTTACTGCAACTTTGAATAGCTCTGGTACCATCTGATTGTGGAAGAACATTGCAGTAGCAACAGCCCAGTAACCTTCTGTTGTCAGAAAATACCTGGAAAAGCTCACAGGTCTGACAGCATGTGTGGAGAGAGAATGGAGCCAAAGGGTCATCAAAATATGAAATGTTGGCTCTATGTTCTCCTCATAGATGCTGTTAGATCTGCTGAGATTTTCCAGCATTTTCTTATTTTGTTTCAAATTCCAGCAGTCGCAGTATTTGGCTTTTACCTTCTGTTGTCAGCTTGTTTGTGTTTGATTTTAGTTGAAAGGAAATGGCTGCCTGCATTCAAAATGAACAGCTCTGTGGTATGGTAAGAGGAGTGGTGGGATAAAGTCCCCTTCTCCTAATAGCAGTTAATTCCATTCTCAAAGTTCAACTCATGATGAAGGTCTCACATGTTGTGACATTGACATAACCAGGCTCAGAAGTTGGATTTATAATTTGCAGCTTGTGCTGCTGTTGGGCACACTGCTTGGAAGCTGTGACATGGGGCTTAGGAGAGCAAACTGAGGGTAGGTTCAAATGTCTGTTCATTAATCCCTGATGGAATTGAGCTATGTAGGGATTGGGTTGGGCACACAGTGATCTCTTTGTTAAAATCAAATGCTGTTTCTTTGCAAATGAATGCTATGAGATACCCAAAGGTTGTTTGTGCTCACAGAACCATTAAGAAGGGTCAGTGCCTTCACGAGAGAGAGGGCTGGATATACTTGAAGAAAATCGTGAGTAATTGTGATTTTAAAAAAGCTGGTGTGAAGCGAAGCAAATGATGACGTTACTTTGACAGGCTGTGTATTTTTTATGATTCATCTTGCAGGTGAAATGTTAAACTGACATCCTGTCTTGCTACCCTGTTGGATTAAAAAATTGTATTGTACAGTTTGGAGAAGAACAGGGGATTGCCCCAGTGTGCTGGAAACCTGCTCCTTTGACTGAACCAACGATTTTGCTGAACTATCATTTTCAAGTTTGTGTGACAAGTTGATGCATTAGGTTATAAAACAGTGATTCAGTTTAAAAAAATAGAAGCGTTGTGGATCATCCTGAGATCATGATCTATATGAGGAATGCAAAATAGTAAATGGTCATCTGTCTGTATGTAGAAGCACTGTGCGAGTTGTGCATGCCTACCTGATCTGTTTTGGATCTCTCTCTTACTAGATGTGATATTGTACAAGATGGGGAGTTTCTTGAATTTAAATTGAGGTAAAGGTTTAGAGCTGTTCCGAAGAGATAGCAGTCTGGTTTTATGTGTTTAAAGATTCCTCTTGTGAATGGCCTTATTTTTATCCACATTAAAACTGCAATTCACTGATCTATTTGCTGTATGTAAGGCTGTATTTTTGAGAAGTAGAATTTATATTAGCAGGGCTTCACTGTCAACCATGGGCTATTTGGTATCACTCTGCCTCTGGTCAGAGATTTATAGGTTCAAGTCTTGCTTCTGAACATGAAAGCCAGCTGCAATCCTGAAGTGATTCAACGTAAAGACAGATCTTGTTTTTTTCATTTTGGTAGGCAGCTGCTCACAGGCAAACCTTGGTGAAAGATACTCAACAGGAAAGAGTCCAAGTTTGGAAATCAGGGGCCTTCACTAAAACTACTCCAATATGTGTGTTCTGGTATGGTGACTAGCAATGATTTATATATCTTCAATCTGAATTGCAATTCAAATCAAATTACTACATTTATATTCTAATACTTAAAACAACTTTGGTATCTTCTACAAAATGGGAATTTGTTATAAGATTTTTAAGTTTGATAATGATCAAATACTTTTTGAATAATGTTTAGAAGCTTTTAGTATTGCTACCTGCATTACTGCTTCAGCATGATTTCAAGCCACATAGAACATAAGTTTTGTAAGTTTAATCCCTGATTGGCTTGCTGATGTCAACCCAGAGTGGCAGTTCAGGTGTCAGAATCAGGATACAAGATCAAAAATTACACACGTTTTCCGTTCAGTCACAAGTTCAAATCAAGTGGTTGAAAATCTCACTGAGCTTGACTGGAGTCCTCTATGATTATTGGAAGCATAGCAAGTGGTGGAGTCGTTGGGGGTTTGGATTGCTTCACCTACATTTCCCTCTTGGTAACTGTCACCTCATTAAAAGCATCCAGCAGATCAACTCGTAGGAGGTTTAATGTTTGTTCTGCAACCTGCTTTATCTAAGTGACATGGCAACAGCCGAGGGAGGTACAGAGACAGAAGATCTGTTTGTTTTATGCTTTATACTAATGAACATTTTGAATTGCTGTTGTAATGTGATCAAATTAGGCACAGTAAGCATTCAAAACAGAATGTGACAATGATAAGAGAGGTTTCTTGTGGAATCAGATGAGGTATTAATATTGAACAAGATGCTGGGCTTTACTCTGCAGTTGTTCTTGCAATGTTAGAGGGCAGATAACATCCTGATTTGCTGACTTATCAAAAAAAATGGCTAGAATTTTACTGTCTGGAATCGGGGTGACTGTGGCTCTCAGAACGAAATTCTCCATTTAATATCAGGCAAGATTTTACAAGCCTTGCCCGAGTGAGGTCAGAAAATCCCACTCGGTGTGTGTTGCTGCAGCAGTCCCTTAGTACTGTACTGGAGGACCAGCAATTATTCTTGTAGCAAAAGATGGCAGATGCTGGGAGTCTGAAGTTCAAAACAGAGAATCCTGGAAACACTCAGCAGGCAGTACCTGTGGAGAAACAGGTAGTTAACATTTCAAGTCTTTGACCCTTAGAAACAGAAATTGGAAGCAGGAATAGGCCATTCAACCCTTGTAGCCTGCTCTGACGATCATTGAATTCAATATCCTTGTTTTCCACCCCCTCCATCTCCTTTGATCCCAAGAGCCCCAAGAGCTATATCTAATTTCTTTTTGAAATCTGACAATGTTTTGGCCTCAGCTACTTTCTGTGGTACTGAATTCCACCCATTCACCACCCTCTAGATGAAGAAATTTCTCCTCACCTCATTTCTGAAAGGATTACCCCTTGTCCTCCAACTATGTCCCCTCATTCTGGACTCCCCCACTATTGGGAACATTCTTTCTGAATCGACCCTGACTAACCTTGTTACAATTTCATAGGTTTCTGAGATTCACTCTTATAAACTGCAGTAAATATACATCTAACCAACCTAGTCTCACCTCATGTAGCAGAGCTGCCGTCCCAGGGATCGGCCTAATAAATCTTTGCTGAATTCTGTCTATAGCATGTTTATTTTCAGTGACTGATGCATGAGGACTCCCAAGATTTTGTTGAGTATCTGCGCTATCAAGCTACACCTTTTTCAGTAATAATCTGTCTTCCTATTATTACTACCAAAGTGGATCACCTCACATTTATTCACATACTGCATCTGCCATGCAGATGTCCAAATACTCAATCTGTCCAAATGACGTGAAAGTATCTCTGCATTTGCACAGCTCACCCTCCCATCCAACTTTGTAACGTCTGCAAATTTGGAGATGGTAGATTTAATTCCCTCTTCCAAATCATTAATACAAAATGTGAATAGTTCGGTTCCGAGCACAGATCCTTGCAGAATCCCACTAGTCACTGACTGCCAATCAGAAAAAGACTTGTTTATGCCGACACTTTGCTTCCTATCTGCTAACCAGCTTTCTATCCATCTGAAGACATTATCAGCAATCCTATGTGCTTTAACTTTGCATAATATCTGTTACGTTGAGATATTGTGGAAAGCCTTCTGAAAGGCTAAATAAACCACATCCACTGGTTCTCCTTGGTCAACGTTACCCGTTACATCCTCAAAGAATTCCAATAAATTCACCAAGCATGATTTCCCTTTTGTAAATCCATGCTGACTTTGTCTCATTCTACCGCTGCCTTCCAAGTTATGAAATCCTTGATAATAGACTCTAACAACTTCCCCAGTTATGACGTTAGGCTCATTGGTCTACAGTTATCAAAGGAGTTTACTTTTATTGCAGTGATATTTGTTTATCATTTTCCAAATGTACTGACCATCTTCCAAAGAATCTTGTGTTGCTGTGGAAGAATGGATGATAAGTTTACTTCTGCAATCCCTGTATACATATTGTTCTTCTGGAATGCTCTGCAGGGTGTCGGTGGAAAGAATTAGACTTTTCAGAGATTTCTTACTATTTGGCAAAGGGAGAATCATCTCTGGCTACTCAGGGAGTACTCTGGATTCACCATTTAGTTAACAATGCAGACTTGCACAGACAGCTGTAATGTATAAATTGGCTGCTGTGTTTCCTACAGTACAGAAGTGACTATATTTCAAAAGCGCTTCATTGACAAAGTGCTCAAGCTCGTAAAAATCAAGATTCTATCACAGCCCTTGTTAATTATTTCTGAAGCCTCTATACTCTGTTATGTAACGTTTTGTGAGATGGTTCTCTTCTGACTGACTGGAGGCAAATCACTGAAATTGGCAGCCATGTTGTTGTGTTACTGATGTTGCTCACTGTTAGCTGCTTCATACTGTAGTTTGTACAAGAGAAATTCAGAACATGTCATCTTGCAGATCTGATTGGAAAAAAATCGCTGACAGTGTTATAATTTCTCCCTTAATGATGTGGGCTCCCAAGGAGTGAAACTTGTAAGAGAAACATGTTTAAGCAAGTTAGATTTTCCCTATTACAGTCAGTGTTGTTATAGCACTGTGTCTTTAAGAAATGCATCTATATCATGTTTCTTGTGAGGGGGCATGTTTAAAATTGAGCCCTGTTTTACATTGTGCTGATTTGACTGCAGCAACAGGCTAATCACTTATTGAAAATGCAGGCAAATGATTGATTTTAGCTAGAGATGTGTTTGTTTTAGTTTGATGCATTTAATTCATTTTTGCTTAGCTTTTTCCCCCTTGGGTTTCAGAATATGATTTTGATTAGGTTAGAACATAGAACACTACAGCACAAACAGGCCCTTCGGCCCACGAGTTGCGCTGATCACTTCTATACCTACCAATCCACAGACCTGTCTATAACCCCCTATCCCATTAGTTCCCATATACTCATCCAGAAGTCTTTGAAAAGACCCCAGCGAGTTTGCCTCTACCACCTTCGATAGCAGCCAATGCCATTCATTCACCACCCTCTGAGTGAAAAACTTACCCCTAACATCCCATCTGTATTTGCTTTCCTGCACCTTAAATCTGCGTCCTCTCGTCGTGACCATTTCAGCTCGGGGAAATAGTCTCTGAGAATCCACACTATCTATTCCTGTCAAGATTTTATAAACCTCTATCAGGTCGCCTCTCAACCTACATCTCTCCAGGGAGGAGTCCCAGCTCCCTCAACCTATCTTCATAAGGCATGCCTCCCAATCCAGGCAGCATCCTTGTAAATCTCCTCTGCACTCTCTCAATAGCCTCTACATCCTTCCTATAGTGAGGCGACCAGAACTGCGCACAGTACTCCAAGTGGGGTCTGACAAGGGTCTTATAGAGCTGCATCATTACCTTCTGACTCCTAAACACTATTCCTCGATTAATGAAGGCCAGTACACAGTACGCCTTCTTGACCACTTCCTTCACCTGCGAGGTCGATTTAAGAGTCCTATGGACCTGGATCCCAAGATTCTTCTGCTCTACGACATAGCTAAGACTCCTACCCTTGATATTGTACTCCTTCATCCCATTATTCTTGCCAGAATGGACCACTACACATTTATCTGCGTTGAAATCCATCTGCCACTTCTCCACCCAGGTTGATTGACAGTCATATGTTTAAGAGAAAAAGGTAACATTACAGTGACATACAGGCAGTTACCTGGCAGATGGAGTATAATGTTAGCAAGTGTGAGGTTATCCACTTTGGTAAGAATAATGGTAGGAAGGATTAGTATTTAAAGGGTGAAAAGCTGCAGCATGCGACGATGCAGAGGGATCTGGGGGTCCTTGTGCACGAATCGCAAAAACGCAGTATGCAGGTGATTAAGAAGGCAAATGTAATGTTGGCCTTTATAGCGAGGGGGATAGAATATAAAAGTAGGGAGGTTCTGTTGCAGCTGTATAGGGTACTGGTGAGGCCGCAGCTGGAGTACTGTGTGCAGTTTTGATCGCCGCATTTGAGAAAGGATATATTGGTCTTGAAGGGGGTGCAGAGAAGGTTTACTAGGCTGGTACTGGAGATGAGGGTGTTGGATTATGAAATACTGAATAGGCTAGGTTTGTACTCTTTGGAGTTTAGAAGGCTGAGAGGGGATCTTATAGAGGCGTATAAGATAATGAAGGAGATGGATAGGGTGGAGGTTGAGAGACTCTTCCCACTTAGCAAAGATAGCAGGACTAGAGGGCACAGCCTCAAGATTGGGGAGGGGGGGGGTTCAGATTGGAGTTGCGGAGGGGTTTCTTTACGCAGAGGGTGGTGAATCTTTGGAATTCTGTGCCTGATGAGGTGGTGGAGGCTTCCTCACTGAATATGTTCAAGTCAAGAGTGGATAGGTTTTTGATTGACAAGGGAATTAAGGGTTACAGGGAGAAAGCAGGAAAGTGGTACTGAACCACTGCAGAACAGCCATGATCTTATTGAATAGTGGGGCAGGCTTGAGAGGCTGTGTGGCCTCCTGCTCCTATTTCTTATGTTCTTATGTGTGTGTTGCCAGCTAGTTTTGAAGAGGAGTTTAAGTCTATATAAAAAAAATTGCTTAAATTGGAATTAATAGAGGTATGTTAGCTGTTAAGAATTGTATCTTCTATTTAAGTATTACAGTTAAGCTAATTAACTGTATTGATAAAAGCTTCCTTATATGACAATAGAATCGCACCTGGAGTGAAACACCTCATCCTCACATTTAAGTCAAAATAAAAAAAACTTATTGTGGTTTCTGATCTGTACTTTAATAGTGTAAAGGCAGAAGTTAGGCCTTCCTTGTCAGAATAGGTTGAATTATCATACCCTGCAGGTTAAAATTTTATATATCCCTATGTTCATAAATAAAATAACAAAATTTTAAACTTGTGAAAGGAATATGCTGGCTATTTCTATTTCTCGATTTGCTGCATGGCCAGCCATCATGGCCAATTCCCATCCTCTCCTTGCCAACAGTTGGGGAGAAACGAAGGAGAAAAGAAAAAGAGAGCTGGTGCAAAGGACTGAGCAAGTGTAGCAAAAGGAGCTGAGGATTAGAGTTTGAAGGGAAATGAGGCATAGAAGGTGGGGTCTCTGAGGGAAGTGCTACATGGAAAGTAAGAAGTGATGGGATCAAGGGGGGTGGGTTGGCTTGGAGGTGTGTGTGTGTGTGTGTGGCAAATGGCCTTCTGTAATTTACCATCCCTAAAGCTGGGTGAGAAAGGAAGGAACAAGTGCTTTAGATGTGTTTCATTACTTGAAAAATGGATAATCCTTTGATAGTTAAGTGGTTAGTGATATTTGAACAGTTGAAACGTTTTAATAAATTATTTTGAGTTTTCAGTTTTGGAATTTGAGAGTTTAACTTTTGTTAATCTCATCTGCGTGTCTTTGTCTTTCTACTGGTGAGTGACTAAGTAGAACTGTGAAATGGACCAAAACCCAAATTTTAGTGATTCAAAACGGAAATATGCAACATTCTCACCGTTTGTGTTCCAAGTCAGAATATTTAAATTTGTTGGTGCAGATGGAATACAAAGGGTATGCAGGGAGTTTGAGGTGACGTCATATTAACCTTGGAAAGCACAGCAGCAGTGCACATTTCCAACGATACATGCTGTTATAAAGGTTGGCATTTGTGAAGTGGTGGCAAAAACCAGCATAAATTTTCAGCAGGAAACGAATTGTTTGTTCAGTTTTGAATTGTTGTGAAAGGAACCTATTGTTGAAATTGAACTGCTTCCTAGTTGAATACTGCTTTGCAGAAGCAGACAGCTGAATTCTGCATTATGAAGAAAAAAATCTTGACAAGACAGTTAAGCTGTTTTTTTTCTCTCTCTTTTGACACTCCTCCAGTTTAAGGGTTACCGTCAAAATAGCATGCTTGGCAAGAGAGGAGAAAAAACGGAGAAGGCGGCTGTTTTGTTGGTTTGTGCGTGTCATGCGTATTGCCTTTGCAGATTTGGAGACTGCATCTTGCTGTTAATTGAAACTGTAGAAAGCTTGAAAGGCCTTCTTCATCCTTTTTGTTTTGGGGCGTGGTGTTAACAAATGAGAATTCATAAGTGTGTTAGTGTGCTGCGGACGATGAAATGCTTCCCCTGTCATTTCTCCCAGTCAATTAAATCGTCTTTCTCCGGCCTAAATACGCTGATGTCCACAGCATCTTACAATCAAGGTATGAGATCTTGTTTCTTGACGAGTCAAGGGTTTAAACACTTGAGATTATTTCTGAATGTAATGTGAAATCTATCATACAACTCTTTGATTTCAGCCAGGATGCTGTTGAACATGTTTGACTACTTGGTAGCTTAAAAGATTTTGCTCTGGCTCATAGACTTGCCCAGTGTCAGTTAAGGTTTTTATGAAATGGGTGCAGCTGGCTGCACTGAAACTTTTGACCCTGTATTTGTCGGTCATAATTTGTTCTCAATGAACATCGTTTTACAAGATTTAAATGGGCGTACCATGCAATTCCTGAGTTACAAAGGCTGGGCACTTCAGTGTTTGCTAATGAGCTGCACAAAGATGCTCAGACCTTGGGAAGTCTGAGATGTGAGATTTATATAGAGTAATCATGCACACGTGTGGTTTTAATCAGATTTGCCCTCTGTACCTGAAGGTTCAAGCTAGGATGCAAGTTTGAGGTTGATATCCTGGAGTTGCATGCTGTCCTGTAAAATGCGTTAATGAAATGCGTTAGAACTTTAGCAGTTTCTGCTTTTGAAGCCATAGAAAAAGGTGATATGTGCAGTCTTGTCAGTTGAGCTAAAGGCTGTAAGGATGTTACAATTGACTCTGATGCACACATGAATTGTAAACGAGGTCCTAACAGTGTCATTGGTTTCTCGTCCAAACTTTGGGATTGGCGGTTCCCCTTTGGATTTCATTACGATGGGTGGTGAATCAACACCTTGCAAAACACGTTTGTTTCAATATCATTTTTTCTTTTCATATGTTGGCACCCATAAAAGCTGAATGCAAACATGCGCTTGATTCCTGAGCTGCTTCACTGCCCAACATCAATCACTGAAGCAAAAGCTGTGCTTTGCCTGTGTAGTTCCCTGGATTCTGAAGGCTAAGCAAATGGCATCCAAACTAGAATCTTCCAAACTAAATGTACAGTAATTTCCATCATGATTAGTCGTTATTACAAGAAATGGTAGGATGCCAATGAGCTGTAGACTTGTACCTGGCAGGGGTATGATTTGTAGGTGCTGGCTTGGTGGCTTTTTGTGTTTTAAGTATGACTTGTATTGTTTTCGCATGTCATTGATTCTGAATTGAGTGTCATTAGTGACTCAGACGCTTGGTCTCAATTATCCACAGATAAACTGCATATGAGAAGTTCTTGCATGTTGATGAGGAATTCTGGATATTTTATTCCTCTTTGCCTAACTCCTAATGAAGGATTTGTTGAATTTGTTGAGACTTGAGGCTGGAAATTTGTCTGCGGTTCCATGCAGTTATTGTTCTGAAAAGCTATTTCAATAATACAGTGAAATGCAAGTTGAAAGACCTGATGTTAAAATGAAAACCTGATTTTAATTTTGGGTTGTGTCACTGAATGGACAAGCATTTTTTTGCATGTCCCCAATTGCCATCGAGAAGGTGGTGGTGAGCTGCCGCCTTCAATCACCAGTCGGTGTGTAGGTATACCCACAGTGTAGTTAAAGAGTTCCAGGATTTTGACCTAACAACAGTGAAGGAATGCTAATATAATTCAGTGTCAGAATTGTGCATAGTTTGAGGGGGCTGAGAGTGCAAATGCTGCTCTTGTCTTTCTGGTGAGAGAGATAGCAGGGGTTTGGCAGGAGACATCGTGAGTTGCTGGAGTGTATATTGTTGATGACGTGGTGTTGCTTAAGTGTGGGTGATGGAGAGGAGTGTATGTGTAGAATGGCTGTCAGTCTGGTGGGCTGCTTTGTTTTGGTTAATGTTAAGCTTGAGTGTTGAGAGCTGCACTCATCCAGGCAAGGATTTGGTTTTGACATGTAAATATTGTTGAGTGGCATGCGAAGGGCGTCTATTCTTTGTTCAATTCTTTTTGAAATGTTTGGAATGATTAGAATTTTAAATAATCTGAGATTACCATTTGACTTATTTGAAGATGGATTGATCAGAGATTGATTGGCAGTTCAAGTTGCTCTGAGGAACCAAAATCCCTCAACTTTTGGAATAATGCTTGCTGTTTTTCTGGCTCTTTATTACTGCATTATGGAATGAAGCCAACTTCATATTAATACGATTGTACTCTGATTCACAAAGTATTTGAAACTGTACTTCTCATATTTAACTAGAAACTGTCTCATGAGTGTAAAAACTGAAAAGAGAGATTGCATTTCTACACCTCTTCACAATTGCAGTGACGTGTCTGTGGAGTACCTCAAGTTAACTACCTATAAATAACCAGCCGCCTTATGTCAGTCTTCAGTGATACTGCAACAGATGGGGCCCTACAAGCATGGGAGGAAAGGATGATTAAGAGGAAACTGCCAATTGTGCTCAACCTGTAATAAAAGCAAAACATTGCGAATGCTGGAAATCTGAAATAAAAACAGAAAATGCTAGAAAGTCTCAGGTTTGTCAAGAGTCCATATGACAACTCTTCAGAGCTCTGAAAGAGGAGTCATCTCGACTCAATGTTAACTGTGCTCTCTCTCCTCAGAATCTGCCAGATCTATTGATTTTCTGTGCGCATGTGTATCTCTGCCATCATATTTGTCACAGTAAGAAGTCTCACAACACCAGGTTAAAGTCCAACAGGTTTGTTTGGTAGCAAACTGGCTAGCTTTCGGAGTGCTGCTCAGGTGGGTGGAAGTTCTGTTCACATACAGGGCGTATAAAGACACATATTCAGTTTACAGACTACTGATTAGAATACAAGTCTTTACAACTAATCAAGTCTGAAAGATGCAGAGAATGTGAGTGGAGATAGCATTAAGCATAGGTTAAAGAGATGTGTATTGGCTTCAGACAGGACAGTGAGATGTTGCAAACTCGGGCAAGTCGTTAGGGGGGTTACAAATAATGTGACATGAACCCAAGATCCCAGTTGAGACCGTCCTCGTGTGTGGAACTTGGCTATCAGTCTCTGCTCAGCAACTGTGCAGTCGTGTATCGTGAAGGCCGCCTTGGAGAATGTTTACCCAAAGCTAAGAGGCCGAATGCCCGTGACCGCTGAAGTGTTCGCCAACAGGAAGAGAACAGTCTTGCTTGGTGATTGTTGAATGATGTTCATTCATCTGTTGTTATTGCGTCTGAATAATCTCCCCAATATACCATGTCCTGCAGCATATCAGGTAAACAACAATGGCCGAGCTGCAAGAGTATGTACCATGTACCTGGTGGATGGTGTTCTCACGTGAGATGATGGCATGTCTGTGGCAGTGTTGTGGTCACCGTTCTCCTCCTGAAAGCTGAGTAGTTTGCTGCAGACAATGGTCTGTTGGAGATTGTGTGGTTGTTTGAAGGCAAGAAGTGGAGGGTATGGGGATGGCCTTGGAGAGATGTTCACCGCCTTCAGTGATGTATTGAAGACTCCGGAGATGTCATCGCTTCTCTGCTCCAGGGAAGTACTAGACGATGAAGGGTACTCTGTCCACTGTCCACAGGGTGGAGGGACACTCTGTGTGCTCCTGTGTTTGTCTTCTGAGGAGGTCGGTGTGGTTTTTCGCTGTGGCGTGTCGGAACTGTTGATTGATGAGTCAAGCACAATATCCTGTTCTTATGAGGACATCTTTCAGCATCTGGAGGTGATCCTTTCATCTCAGCAGATCCTGTGTGCATGGAGGGCTTGTCCGACAATCACCAGGCAAGACTGTTCCCTTCCTGTAGGCGAACACTTCAGCGGTCACGGGGATTCGGCCTCTGATCTTCAGGTAAATGTTCTCCAAGCTGGCCTTCACAGCAAATGACAGCACAGAGTCACTGAGCAGAGACTGATAGCCAAGTTCTGCACAGAAGAGGATGGTCTCAACCGGGATCTCAGGTTCACGTCACACTATCTGTAACCCCATGACTTGCCTGAACTTGCAAAATCTCTCTTACTGTCCTGTCTGGAGCTAATACACATCTCTTTAACCTATGCTTAATGCTATCTTCATTCATATTGTCTGCACCTTTAAAACTTGATTAGCTGTAAAGACTCGCATTCTAATCAGTATTCTGTAAACTGAATGTGTGCCTTTATATGCCCGGTATGTGAACATGCCCTATTCACCAGATAAAGGAGCAGCACCCCGAAAGCTACTGGTGTTTGCTACCAAATAAACCTGTTGGATTGAACCTGCTGTTGTGAGATTTCTTATTGTGTTTACCCCAGTCCAATGCCAGCACATCCACTTCGTATTTGTCACGTGGCACTAGGTTGCTTCAATATGCCAGTGGGTTTTTTCCTCTTCTGTTCTGTCCTTCAGAACCCTGTACGTGCGGATGCTTTTTGTTGTTTAATAGGGGAAAAAGTTGAGAGGATGAATATGACTGTCAAACTGAGACAGGTAAGTAGGGTGTGGTCTTCCCAAGGACATTTTGGTGAACCAAATGATGACAGGTTGGAAAACAGGAGCAATCAGCTGTTGCTTAACAAGTAAGTCAACTGTTGAGTAATCTTGTAGTAATGGTTCAAATTGAAGGACCTGCATCAGATACCAGGGTAATATCTGAAGGACTTGAAGACACTGCTGAGCTTATTCTCTGCCATTTGAAGGAGCTTGGTTTATAATATTCGCAGAACTGCAAACAGCTGTCAGCTGAGATTTGATGCATGTTGAGTTACAAAAACTCCCAGCAGTATCTGGCAACTGGAAGCTTTATGTCAATTTTGTTTTTGTCAAAGGATAGCACCAAAGTTATGTACTTATGAGATGTCTAAAGGTTATGTTCTGTATGTAAGAGATTATTGGATGAGTGGAACATGGGTAGCTAATGTAAAGGAAACCTGAGTAGTTTTCATCAGTGTACTGAGATTTCCATCAGCTTCCCAAATAGTACCACCTGAAGAGCCATAGAACTGAGAAATGAACGCAGGTTGGAGATACATTAATGCAAGTACGTGGAAGCATGCAAACTGGATTTTCTGTTGCACAATGTGAATGAATGAGAAGGCCAGTGTCAGGATTTCAACAGTCATTGCATTCATTGATTTTTTTTTAAAAAACATTGTAATTCATATTCACTGGTCCTTTTATGTGTAAATTATGATAAAGGGTTGAGAGATGTTGATTGCCATTTGAAGGGAGATATTTGCACTGATGCGACAGAATCATGATTAAGAGTATTGCTAATATTTACAAAAATAGCTACAAGAGTGGGTGGCAGTTTGCTGTGGTAAATGATATTCGATTTGCTGTGGCTGAGATTCTGACTTCTGAAGATTGCTTTTGTCTTGTTCCATGTGGTTATCTGGTGAAATGGAAGGTGAGTATTGCCTCCACTAATTCTGTTGTGAAAATGTCTGTCTGACTTAGCCTCTGGTATTCAGGTTACAAACTCTTGTTCTTACCTTGTTAATAATGAAATTAATTTTATGAAGTATAAAAACTTGGGTCAGTGGCCCAGCAAAGTTGGAAAGTGCAGGACAGAAGGCAAAGTCAAGAGAAATTTCAAGGAAATGAAATGTGATGCTTGGGTTTTCGAAACACTTATGCTTGTGGAAAGGAGAAAACACTGAAGGGGTTCAAGAGTTGCACAAGTTGTAGGTTCTGGGAAGGACTGAGAGGATATAAGTTTAAAGCATATGGAATTAAGGGAAACATGGCGCAATGGATCTGAAACTGGCTTCGTAATGGGTTACATCAGGTAGTGGTAGAAGCTTGGGTGACTGGCGGCTGGTATCCACACCACAAGGATCAGTGCTGACTCTCGTATTGGTAATATACAGAAATGAAAGATGAGAATGTGGGGGGGAATAATAAGCAAATTTCAGGTGACACCATGGCTGGTAAGGTGGTTTATAGTGAAAGTTGTTGGTTACTGAAAGATGTAGATGGGTTGATCAAATGAGTAGAACAGTTGTAAATGGTACTTAACCCTGTTAGGTGTGAGGTGATGCACTTTGGAAGAAGTAACAAGTTAAGCGAATATTTTAATGAGTGGTAGGACACTAGGAAGTTCAGGAACAGGTGGAATCTGGGGATATGTACAGATCCCTGAAGATGGCAGAGCAGTTGAGTTAGGGGAGTTAAGAAGATGCATAGGACACGTGCTTATATCATTTATGGCATCAAGATTAAGAGCAAAGAGGTTAAATAGTCAGGCCACAGCTGGAGTACTGTGTACAGTTCTGGTTACTTCGCTACAGGAAGGATGTGATTATAGCAGACTGGGTAGAGAGTCGATTCACTGGAATGTTGCTTGAGTTGGACCATTTGAGCTGTAAGGAGAGTCTGGAGAGGCTTGGGTTTTCTTTTGAGCAGAGAAAACTGAGGGAGGGATGTGAAGAAGGAGCAACATACTAAGGGGAGAGCGAAGCAATCATGGCTAATGAAGGAAGTTAGAGGCAGCATTAAATCAGAGGAAAAATCATACAATCTGATGAAAGTTAATGAGGAGCCAGAGGATTCAGAAGCCTTTAAAAACCAGCAGAGGATAACTGAAAAAGAGGAAGGAGAAGATTTTAAAAAAATGAGGGTAAGCAACCCAGAAATATCCGAGAAGATTGCTAAAGGTTTTTTTCTGGATATATAAAGATTGAGAAGGGTGAGAGTGGATGTTTGACTATTGAAGAAATAGTAATGGGGATTTGACTCCAGAATTCTGAAGGATGCAGGGAGAGGCAGTGGAGGCACTAATGGTGATCTTTCAGGAATCACTAAACTTAGGGAGGATCCCAGAGGACTGGAAAATTGCAAATGTAACATATCTATTTAAGAAAGGCAAAAGACGTGAAATTACATGCCACTTAACCTGGCCTCGGTTGTTGTTGGTAAGGTTTTAGAGTCCACTAAGAGAGATGAGATTTTGGACATTGGGTGTTTGGTGCTTGGAAGCATGATAAAATAGTGTCAAGTCAGTGTGGTTTTATTCAGAGGATGTAATGCCTGACAAATCTGTTAGAATTCTTTCAGCTTGTAATGAGCAGGTTAAATACAGGGGAGCCAGTGGATTTATCAACTTGGATTTTCAGAACGCCTTTTACAAGATGCCGAACAGGAAGTTGCTGAGTAAGATGAGAGCTCGTGGTGTTAAAGGCGAGGTATGTGCACAGATAGAAGATTGGCTGGCTGACAGAAGGCAGAGAGTGGGGATAAAAGAGTCTTTGTCAGGATGGCAGCCGGTGATCAGGGGTCAGTGTTGGGACCACAACTTTTAACTTGATACACCAATAGTCTTGATGAAGGAACTGAGAGCATTGCAGCTAGATTTGTGAGTAATACAAAGATAGGTCGAGGGACAGGAAGTATTGAGGAGAAGGAAGACTGTAGAAGGACTTGGACAGGTTAGGAGACTGGGCAAAGAAGTGGCAGATAGAATACAATGTGAGGTTATGTACTTTGGTAGGAAGAATAAAGGCGGGGACTATTTTCTAAGTGGGGAGAAAATTCAGAAATTGGAAGCGCGAAGGGACTTCGGAGTCCTAGTTCAGGTTTCCCTTGAAGTAAAGTTTATTTATTACTTATTAGTCACAGATATGTTTACGTTAACGTTGCAGTGAAGTTTCAATGAAAATCACCTAGTTCTCACACTCAGGTGCCTGTTCAGGTAATTCACCATGCCCATGAACCTAAGCTGTACATCTTGGGGTGGAAATGGAGCTTTGTTGACATGAGGGAAATGCAGCGTTTACTTTCTGTCCTTTCTCTTGGCCAAAGTAGGGTGCATCCTACGCTTTGGATGCTGCTGGCTTGAATATGCATGATTGCAGCCTACCCTAGAAAATTTGCATTTACCGATATAAATCTTGTTGTGAAAGGTCGAGATGATGCCAAGACCTTGCCTGCTAATTCAAATTAAATGATTTTGAATTCTCTGTATAAAAGTACATATTCCTGACTCTGCTATGTTTAGTGCTGCAGTCTGTTTTGCCGAGGTGTAGGATGCTTCTGATAGGGCTGAACCCTTTTGAACGTGTGTACTTCTAATGTGCATCTGAAGAACCTATTGAGTAATTTGACTTTAATTGTTCTTGTGTATTTCTGTATATACATCATGATGGCACTTAGTTTTGTAATGGAAGAGTGATGAAGTTACTGAGGCCATCCTGTGAGCCCTGAGATCTGACACAGATGAAAATAGCTGGAAAAAATACATCTTGGCTGAGCTTAAAGTTGTCAAGTTCAAAATGCTGCATTTATTTTTGTAGTAGTCACAACCTTTTAAACCTGGAAATTCTTGATGATCGATGACATAATTTTGATATTTTGGTACTGTGGCAATCAAGGTAAGATGTAAATTTGTTTTCAGTAATGTCCCACGAATAGAAATGAGATGCATGACTGAAGAATCAATTTAATTTACGTCCAGTAAAGGATAAATAGGTGGCAGAATCCAGAGAAGTTGACTGATCTTAAAATGATAACCTAGAATCTTTCATGATTACCTGAGCGAATGCAGACTGTTGCTTGGTTTACTTTGAGTGCACAGAAGGGAGATTGAATTCACTTCTCAAAGATTGAATCAAAGCCTTTGGTTTGGTTTTCAGTTTTGGAGTTGATGATTTTGTCCTTGAAAACATCTTTAATATATGAACGATCTGAAGTCAAGTTAATATGTTTGTGACAGCTGCTCATTGCACCCCAAACCTTCGAAGAGTAATCCTTGGATGATTCTGAAAAGATTGGCAGCTGAGATGTTGAAACTGATCTCTTGAGTTGTTTACCATCCTGGTCTTTTATTGAAATAATACAAAATGAAGCAATTTTCTTGGGACAAAGATTTCACAGATCAAAAAAATCACACTGAAAAGTGGCAGCATAATTTTCCAGCAAAGTTTGTTTGAATTGGCCTTCTTTTAATTTGTGTATATCTTGTAATTAGTTTCAGTGGCTGCATCAATTTCACTGATTTTTCCAACCTTTTTTGTTCTTCACAGCTGATGTTATTTCCACAGTAGAATTCAACCACTCTGGAGAACTACTAGCAACTGGGGACAAGGGGGGGAGAGTTGTCATATTCCAGCAGGAGCAAGAGGTGAGTAACGCATAAATAGATTCGGAAGAGAACAAATTCTTGCAGTTCAATGTCAAATGAAGTGTGAAGTGACCATTTGTGCATTTTGTTGGTGTCAGATGCGCTCTGAGCGGCATTCGTGATCATCCACTGTTGCCATTGTGCTTATTTTCATTGGTTGCTAACGTTATGATCCAGTTGATCATACTGGACAAACACCAGATGTAAGCTACATGAGTGCAAATGACGGAAAATGATTCAAGCCCACAAAATTTCTTTTACTGCAGCAATACCCTGACATTTTAAAGATTTGCATTTCTTGGCAGTTTCCCAGCAGTCTTGTGGGACTTCTTACTTGAGTTCCAAACGCATACACATGGGCAGAACTACCCTTCTTCCTTTCACTCTGTCCAGTATGCCCTTGGACAGAGTTTTTTTTTTACTTTGTTTTTACCTCACTCAATTCACTGAATCACTCAATCCTTTGTATCCCTTCGCTTCAAGGATTGTTAAGCTTCATTAAAGAGACAAAAATTTTGCCTTGAGGACTTGCTGGCATTATGTTTCAAACTCGAAATGAAACTAGAACCATGTTCCATCTTTTTAATGCACAAATACAAATATGCATTAAATTTGTACATTAAAATTATACGGTATTGCCAACAGTAACAGACTAGGAAAAACTGGACGTGAGCTAAAATGCTATATTATCACAGAATAACATTTAATTTACAGCACAGAAGCAGGGCAATTCATTGTTTATATTCAACAACTTGGTTAACTTGCCCTTAAAATCATCTATGCTATTTCCCTCAAATGTATATCTAGCAGTGCCTTTGATGTTGTCATCACTACCATTAAAGAAATGACGTCAAATTTCATTATTGGATTAATTTAAGAACATGAGAACATAAGAAATAGGAACAGAGGCAGATTTGTAACTGAGTGGAACTTTTTCATAATTCAGAAACCTTGGTGAGGTCACGTGCTTTTTTTTGAGGGGAAAGAGTCTCAACTTTTTCAATCATTGCTTATGGCTATATGTTGTTTTAAGTTCCAGTATCATCATTCCAAATCTTTGAGCACTTCATTCAGTGCTTCTGTGTTCTTTCTGCAATATCAATATCAGGAGTGTGCTCAGTAACTCACCCACCCATCCACCCACCTCATTTGTAGCCTAAATAAGGTTCCCTGTAAATTTTACAGAATGTTGCCCTATCGCAATTCTCTTCCCCTAGAAATAATGGCCTATGGTCTGTTAATGTTTTTGTGACTTTTTACCTTTTGTTCTGATTTTCTTCATATAGGAATCTGTATCTGCTGCTATTGTATATCTTTTCTATTGTATATTTCCCCCCCCCCAGTTTGGATGTTGGATGTTCCATCTCATTTCATGATTAGATATTTCCGATCTATTATTTGGCTCTTCGTCTTAGTTGTATATCTGTCATTTTGATTGTGATATGTTTTGATCATGATTGTATTGCTGTATCCATGTACTTGTCTCCTCTGATTCATCTCCCATAATACTAATTCAGTTCATGATTGCTCTGTTGGGTTTCCTTAATATTGGATAAAAAAGAAAAGCTGAATTCCCCTTCTGCAACTATGTTAAAAGCAAAATACTGCAGATGTTGGAATCTGAAACATAAAATGCTGGAAAATGTCAGCAGGTTTGACAGTATCTGTGGAGAGAGAATAGAGCCAATGTTTTGAGTCTGGATGACTCTTCATCACTTAGAATTTTTTGTCCCCCTTTTCAACACTTATTTACTCCCTTTTCCCATTTTATTCTGAGCAGTTTATTTGTAATGTTAAATTGCAAGTGTTCCATGCAATTTCACCTGATGGTTTGGAAAACACGGAAATTTTGTTTTGTATTAGTTAGTTATACTTGGTGGGAATGAAGCTGGAGTAATTTGCAACTGCATCCAGCAATGGATATGGCCTGCTTATGCAGTTTGTATCAGTATGCATGGTTATGTGACTTTGTGTGGTTACGAATACTGGCAGCAGTATTGGCGAAATCACATTTTGGTCTAAAGTCCCTTAATCGGAAAGGAAGACCAACTGTTCAGTTGTCCTAAATGATTGTTTAGGAAAGGGATTGATCTGTATGTCACTGATGTATTCCTTTATGTGTTGACTGGATCTCAGCTAAACATAGAATTTGAGATGAAACCTAGTTTCATCTTTCTTGGCAGCCAGGAGTTAACTTGAAATTATGGCTAGGATTGCTTTGGTTTGGAAGAGTTGGCAGGATGAGTGAGAGAGCTGAATTGTTTCTCAGGCAAATAACTTTTTAAAAGCTGCTTGTTACATTATCACACTAACACTCAGATTTGCATCTATGATGATGTAAGCATGTATGTTCTAAATGAAGCAAATGGAGCATCAATCTGGTATTGTTTTGTGGGGGCTGTTGTGTCACACAATGACAGGAGGCAGCCGGATGGAACTCCACCAACTTGAATTTGTAACGCTACTTGTGCAATTCCCTCACACTTCTCGGTGATATTGTGAGCAAAGGACTCACTTTCAGATTTGCAAAGTATGCACAAATCTGATTTATGAAATTACTGTCTGTAGGGGTGGCTTGGTGGCAAGTTGGTTAGTATTGGTTCTTTAGAGCGCCAGGAACCTGCGTTCGATTCCAGCATTCGGTGACTCTGTATGGAGTTTGCACATTCTTCCAGTGTTTGCATGAGTTTCCCCCCTCAGTCCAAAAGTGTGCAGGTTAAGTTGTTTAGCCATGCTGAATTTTCCCTTGGTGTGAGGGAGATTAGCAGGATAAATACTTGGGGTTATGAGGATGGGAGTGGGGGGATTGTTGTCAGTGCAGAATAGATGGACTGAATGGCCTCCTGCAATGTAGGAATTCGATAATTCAAACATGATGCAGCATGGACGTATTTTCTCCATTTCAGTATTAATGTAGCTGTTAATAAGTTAACTTGGAAGCATATTTTCAGCTGGTGAGGATGCTTTTAAATTTGTTAGCTAGTTTAAGTAAGTGAATGTAATTTTATAGATTTTTATTAACATGTGGCTTGTCATAATGCTTGACCAACATATGAAACTATTCAGATATTCATTGTAAAATTTTGTAATGGCACTGAAGTGACATATATTTCAGTGAAATAATATTGGTCAGGGCAGCAAAGGATGAAATGTCTTGATCTATCAGTAGTGCTGAAAGATCCACTAAAATCACAGGGGCTGTGTATATCTGTGACCTTATTCAGCAGAAAACTGCAAAGAAAACAAAACACACATCAAATTTGGTGAAGACTTTTTAAGAACCAGTCATTTTCTGAGGTTTTTCCACCCTGGTTAATTTGAATGGTAGTTGGGTAGCAATAGTGTTCTAATTCATTGTGTTATTTCTTTCAGAACAAAAGCCAGCCTCATTGCAGAGGTGAATACAATGTTTACAGTACTTTTCAAAGCCACGAACCCGAATTTGACTACTTGAAAAGTTTAGAAATTGAAGAAAAGATCAATAAAATTAGATGGTTACCCCAACAAAATGCTGCACAGTTCCTGCTCTCAACAAATGGTAAGTTAATCATTTCCCAGTCTTTCAAGCTCTTGCTGAGGACAATTCCATTAGCAGTGCTGCTTAGTCCTTGTCTAGCCACAACTCACATTCACTTCAGCTTCCATTTCCCAAATATACCCCTCGTGCTAGCACCCTGCTTGCTGAAGGAAAAGTAAAAAGATTTGTAGTTCTCAGACTTTTTCCTACAAATTGTACAGCCTGGGCTTCTACTTCATTGGTGCTGGTTGTCCTATTTTATCACACCCACTGGCTATTCACCATGTTGGAGCTTTATAATGAAGGCTGTTGAAGTCTGCAGTGCCCTTGCACGATCAATGTACTGCTCTTTCTTATGTCAATTTGTTGCAATTGCTGTATAGCAATTAACCTTTGGGTTCCTGTTGAGTTTCTCCTGCACCCCATATGAGCAAACATTGCTCAAACGTAGGACCTTGCTGCAACTGGTTGACATATTATCTGGGAAAAGTATTGCAGAGTCATTGGACAGCTTAAGTAGTTCTTCATGTGATGGTAGCCACCTTGTCAATTGACGGTTACGTGAGAAGAACTCAGTTGGTAATTTCTCAACTGGAATCAGTTATCACGATGGCATCAAGTACATCCTTGAGCCGGAGGCCCCAACACTGATTCTCTCAGTCGCCTCCTCCATCCTTTGAGCAAACAGAACTTCAGTTGGGATGTGAGTATGCTGTCGCAGTGCATCTGCCACGTGAATCATGGAATAATTTTGTTCTTTCTATGAGTTTTACTTTGAAGTTTCTCTCCATTCAGCACTCGATGAAATCTGACAAAACTTTGTTGTGTGTGATTACTTCATTCTTTCATCAAGTGTTTGGAGAGTTTTTTATGCTGTGTATGATGAAGTGGGCACATATTTTCTGTTTATTAGGTGTGTTTCTTCAGAATTAGAAACAGGTGAGGGCTGAAACCTGTATTTCTTGCTTGTCATATGCTTTTGCTGATTTTGTTTCTTTGTAAATTTGATACCGGTCTTGAGCGTTCCAACTTTGTTTGATAATATGTGGGATTGGGCTTAGGAATGTATGTGAATCTGAAAAACACTCCTTGTAATTTTTGTGTTAAAATATCTTAAAACATTGTAAAATTAAGTCTATTTATAATTCCATGGCATACATAGGCAATAGTGAATACAAGCATCTATTTTGAATTAGCTTAAATTACTTCAGCATCATTTTTGAAATAGTGTTAGTGGAGAACTAATACTAAAATGGGTGAAAGAATCATTGATAAGAAAATGAGCGAAACTGCCAAATCTGGAGAAATTGGCCCTAGTGAACCTGCTTGAACTACTACAGTCTATTTGCTGTAGATAATCTCAGCAGTGCTGTTAGGAACAAAGATAAATCACAAACGTTTGTGTACTGTTGTCTTCCTCCTTCTAACTACTTTTGTTTGTTCTGCTTTTTGCATTTTAATTCCTAAATTGGTTACATCTGATTTCCCTAATGCCTCTTACAATCAAAAAAAACTGCTTGGAACACTCAACAGATTAGGTAGCATCTGAGGATCAAGTTAATTGTTTCCATGAATGATTTTTAAGTCTCTAATGAAAGCAGCCATGAACCAATGCACTATACTAATCAGAGTAAAATTCATCTGATCCCCCAACTTGTTTCAAACTTCTGAGGGTATCCAGTGGATATCACTGAACTGTGTCAGTGAATGTTGTTCAAGGTCTGTGAGAAGCTATGTTCAGTGGATATCTTTACTTTGGTGGAGATGAGACTCGCAGACATGACCACAGTGCAGAAGGAGGCTGTTTGGTCCATTGACCTTGCACCAACCACAATCCCACCCAAGGCCCTATTACTAGTCCCCTGACGCTAAGGAGCAATTTAGCATGGCTGGTCCACCTAACCCGCACATCTTTCAGATTGTGAGAGGAAACCAAAGCACCCAGAGAAAACCGATGCAGACATTGGGTGAATGTGCAAACTCTGCACAGGCAGTGACCCAAGCCAGGAATTGAACCTGAGTCCCTGGCACTGTGAGCTAGCAGTGTGTCACCGAGCTGTCCCAGTTATACCACAAGATTGGAAAGTACTGTGGAAATGTGCAAAAGCAGTAATTTAAAGCAGTTTTGCCCTATCAGATGTCTTTAATAACGAGGTTTTTCTGTACACAGTTGAATGGAAAATCTCATGGCACTGTTTATTTAAATGCAAGGATATAGCACAATTTGATGGGAAACATTTATCCTGCAAACAACATAACAGCAAATAGACTGCTTGGTCATTTTGTGCTGTTGGCTGTATCTTGCTTTGTATAAGTTGCCTGTTATGTTGCAGCAGGAATGTCATTTGAGGAATACTTGGCTATTAAGCAAATTACCATATCTTGAGGTCATGAGAGGTGCTATATGAATGTAAGTTTGTTGAGTAATCTTGAGAATTTTTTGCCAGTTCTTATGATGAAGCACTCTGTTTGTTGATGATTTTCCCCTGGTGTTGAAATGAGCAAAATCATTGTATCAGCCACCCAGGAAGATGTAGTACTCTTTTTTTTTGCTGCCGTAAGCACAGTGATGTGCATGAAATATCTTGGCCCAGATTTTGCAGTGGAAATGATACTGAAGCCAATGGTGCTTGCTCATTACTGTGTAAATAGAGCAGCAACGACTCTTGTCCACTTATGCTTTCAGTGGAAATCAGCAAAATTCCTCCAGATCCCTAACATTACCTAGCTCTCTGAACCTATTGTATGTTTCTCTTTTCTTTTTGACAAGGTTCGTTACAACTTTCATGCACCACGATTCCTGTAACCTACCAAAACCTCCCTGTCTCATCAGAATGTTGTCCTGCAGAACTCTAGACAAACATTCCTTGAAAATCTGCCACCTTACTTGGGGACATTTCCCCGAGAATACCTCCTTCGAATTTACGCCTCTAATTTCCTGCCTGATGGCTTCATATTTCTCCTCACTCCAGATAAACACTTTTCTAGCTTGCCTGATCATATCTCTCTCCAACGCTAGTGTAAGAGGAGATAGAGTTATGATCACTAGCCCCAAAATGCTCTCCCACTGAGAGATCTGACACCAGGTTCATTACCCAGTACCAGATAGAGTAGACCCTCTCCCCTTGTAGGCTTATCCACATACTGTGTCGGCAAACCTTCCTGAACACTTCTACCAAACTTCTCCCCATCCATACCTCTTACCCTAGGGATATTCCAATCTATATTTGGGAAATTAAAGTCTTCCATCATAACAAATCTGTTATTATTACATCTCTCCAGGATCTGTTTCCCTATCTGCTCCTCCACATCCCTGTTACTATTGGGCGGCCTGTAGAAAATACCCAATAAAGTTATCAGCTCCTTCCTGTTCCGAACTTCCACCCACAGAGACTCAGTAGACAGTCCCTCCATGGCGTTTACCTTCTCTATAGCAGTGATACTATACCTGATCAACAGTGCCACTTCCACACCTCTTTTGGCTCCCTCCCTGTCCCTTCCGAGACATCTGAAGTATCCAGTCTTGTTCCTGAGACATCCAAGTCTCCGTAATGGCCACCACATCACAATTCCAACCAGCGATCCACGTTCCAAGCTCATCCACTACACTCCTGGCGTTCAGATAGACACATTTCCAACCTTCGATCTGAGTGCTCCCCTTCTCCATCACCCGTCTATCCTCCCTCTCACACTATCTACAGTTCTTCTCTATTTGCGAGCTAACCTCCTTGGTCCCAGTCACTTCATCTCAATTCCCTCCCCCCAATCATTCTAGTTTAAAGTCTCCCCATATCGTTAGCCAATCTTCCTGCCAGGATATTGGTCCCCTGGGTTTCAAGTGCCATATGTTTTTTTATACAGATCACACCTGCCCCTAAAAAGGTCCCAATGATCCAGGAACCGGAATCCCTGCCCCCTGCTCCAATCCCTCAGCCACATCTCATTTCTTAAGATGCAAATCAGATGAAGTCTTGGAGAAGGAGCAGAATCAGTTTGGATCATGTAGATCAAGCCTGGGACAGGAAGTGGGAAGCCTGTCTTGTCAGCTTGGGTCTGGAATGTCTCACTTGCTGACGCTTTGAATGGATTGTATTGGATATATCAACAAAAATGGTCAGGGCCCATTATAAATTCATTGAAACATTTGTAACTTCTGTAATGAGACTGGGAAGTAGGGGGATAAATGAGTTGAACGTGAGTTTAAAAAGCATGTTGAAAAACCTCAAATAAGTATATGGTCTGTTTGTCACTAATGGCTGTGATCTACTTTTCTGTGAACTGATGAAAAACTTGGGGACTCACAAAAGGTCGTCTTCAGTCTTCCTGAGCCAGTCTTGCCGTGTCCTGGCTTGAGTTTCTCGGTCTCCACTGCTTTTGGTGGCATCTTGGATTGGATATATTGGCTGCTAGCCTTGCCTACATCATTAGGGCATTTAAAATAATTGATGTTCCACAACTAATGTTAACGGCCTATTTATTCACTAATGTTCTTTGAGAGTAAGGGGAAATATGAAAACATTAGGCAGGTAATTGGACGTATAAATTGAAAGGAGGTGTTCTTGGGGAAGAGTACAGAAGGAAAGTGGCGGATTTTCAAGGAATGTTTGTCTGGGGCACTGCAAGACAATGTTCTGAGGATCAAGGATGTTCTGGTAGGACGCGGGAACCGTGGTGCACGAAGGTAGTAGTGAACCTAGTTAGGAAGAAAAAAATGGTATATAAAAGGTTCAGAGAGCTAGGGGATGTTAGGGATCTAACATCCCCTAGCTCTCTGAACCTTTTATATACCATTTTTTTCTTCCTAACTAAGGGAATTTAAAAAGGAAATTAGGAGAGCCAGAAGGGGTCATGAGAAGGCCTTAGAGGGTAAGATTAAGGAGAATCCCAAGGCCTTCGACAAATATGTGAAAAGTAAAAGGATGAGAAGAGAAGGGATAGGGCCTATAAAAGGTGAAGGGGGAAAAGTCTGTGAGAGTCCGGAAGAAATGGCAGAGGTGCTTAACGAGTACTTTGCCTCGGTATTCACGGTGGAAAGCGAACTGGGAGGTTGTACTGCAGGTTTGAGGCATACGGAAAAGATTGAGTATCTGGATGTTAGGAAAGAGGATGTGTTACACCTGTTAAATTCTATCAAGATAGACAAGTCGCTGGGACCGGATGGGATGTACCCCAGGTTATTGTGGGAGGTGAGGGAAGTGGTTGCAGAGCCCCTGGCGATGATATTTGCATCGCCCATGGAAACGGGAGAGGTTCCTGAGGATTGGAGGATTGCGGATGTGGTTCCAATCTTTAAGAAAGAGAACAGGGATAGTCCAGGAAATTACCGACTGGTGAGTCTGACTTCAGTGGTTGGTAAGCTGATGGAGAGGCTTCTGAGGGATAAGATATTTGGAGAAGTTTGGACTGATTAGAAATAGTCAGCATGGTTTTGTCAAGGGCAGGTCGTGCCTTACAAGCCTAGTTGAGTTCTTCGAAAATGTAACTGAACACGTTGACGAAGGAAGGGCGGTGGATGTAGTGTACACGGACTTTAGCAAGGCGTTTGATAAGGTCCCCCATGCAAGGCTTCTGGAGAAGGTGAGAGGGCATGGGATCCAAGGGGCTTTGGCCTTGTGGATCCAGAACTGGCTTGCCGGCAGAGGGCAGAGAGTGGTTGTGGATGGGTCTTGTTCTGCATGGAGGTTGGTAACCAGTGGAGTGCCCCAGGGATCTGTACTGGGACCCCTGCTGTTTGTCATTTTCATAAATGACCTGGATGAGGAAGTGGAGGGATGGGTTAGTAAATTCGCCGACGATACAGATAGCAGATAGAAGACAGAGGGTGGTGGTTGATGGGAGATATTCATCATGGAGTTCGGTGACAAGTGGTGTACCTCAGGGGTCTGTTTTGGGGCCCCTGCTGTTTGTAATTTTTATAAATGATCTGAATGAGGGTATTGAAGGATGGATTAGTAAATTTGCAGATGACACTAAAGTCGGTGGAGTGGTAGATAGTGAAGAGGGGTGTTATAGTTTGCAGAGAGACTTGGACAAGTTGCAGAGCTGGGCCGAGAGGTGGCAAATGGAGTTTAATGTGGAAAAGTGTGAGGTAATGCACTATGGCAGAAATAATAAATGTGTAGAGTATAGGGCAAATGGTAGGATTCTTAGTAGTCTAGATGAACAGAGGGATCTTGGTGTGTATGTGCATAGATCCCTGAAAGTAGGCAGTCAGGTCGAGAAGGTTGTTAGGAAGGCATATGGAGTCTTGGCTTTTATTGGTAGAGGGATTGAATTTCGGAGCCGCAACGTCATGTTGCAACTGTACAAAACTCTAGTGCGGCCGCACTTGGAGTATTGTGTGCAGTTCTGGTCCCCACATTATAAGAAAGATGTGGAGGCATTGGAGAGGGTACAGAGGAGGTTTACCAGGATGTTGCCTGGTATGGAGGGCAGGTCTTATGAAGAGAGGCTGAGGGATTTGAGGTTGTTTTCGTTAGAAAGGAGGCGGCTAAGAGGGGACTAATCGAACATATAAGATGATTAGAGGTTTAGATAGGGTGGACAGTGATAGCCTTTTTCCTAGGATGGAGAAAGCTAGCACGAGGGGACACAGCTTTAAATTAAGGGGTGAAGTTATAGGACAGATATCAGAGGTAGGTTCTTTACCCAAAGGGTGGTTCGGGAGTGGAATGCCCTGCCTGCAGCAGTTGTAGATGCGCCAAGTTTGGTGGCGTTTAAGAGGTTAGTTGATAAGTATATGGAAGAGAAGGGAATGGTTTAGTTTGGAGGGGCATTGCTTTTTATATTGGTCGGCGCAACATCAAAGGCCGAAGGGCCTGTTCTGTGCTGTTATGTTCTATGTTCTATGATACAAAAGTCGGTGGTGTTGTGGATGGTCTGGAGGGATGCCAAAAGTTGCAGCAGGACATAGACAGGATGCAAGACTGGGCGGAGAAGTGGCAGATGGACTTCAACGCAGATAAATGTGTAGTGGTCCATTTTGGCAGGAATAATGGGATGAAGGAGTACAATATAAGGGGTAGGAGTCTTAGCTGTGTTGTAGAGCAGAAGGATCTCAGGGTCCGGGTCCATAGGACTCTTAAATCGGCCTCCCGGGTGAAGGAAGTGGTCAAGAAGGCGTATGGTGTACTGGCCTTCATTAATCGAGGAATAGAGCTTAGGAGTCAGGAGGTAATGATGCAGCTCTTTAAGACTCTTGTCAGACCCCAGTTGGAGTATTGTGTGCAGTTCTGGTCGCCTCATTATAGGAAGGATGTAGAGGCTATTGAGAGAGTTCAGAGGAGATTTACAAGGATGCTGCCTGGATTGGGAGGCAGGCCTTATGAAGATAGGTTGAGGGAGCTGGGACTCTTCTCACTGGAGAGACGTAGGTTAAGAGGCGACCTGATAGAGGTTTATACAATGTTGAGAGGAATAGATAGGGTGGACTCTCAGAGACTATTTCCCCGAGCTGAAATAGTCACTACGAGAGGACACAGATTTAAGGTGCAGGGAAGCAAATATAAAGATGTCAGGGGTAGGTTTTTCACTCAGAAGGTGGTGAATGAATGGAACCGACTGCCGTCGGAGGTTGTTAAGGCAAACTCACTGGGGTCTTTTAAAAGACTTTTGAATGAGTATATGGAAAAGAATAGGATAGGGGGTTCTAGGTAGGTCTGTAGATTGGTAGATGTGATCGGCGCAACTCGTGGGCCGAAGGGCCTGTTTGTGCTGTATTGTTCTACGAGAGAAGGAAATCTTACATTCCTTCCCTGGTTTGGCTGATGTGTCATTCCAGACTGCTCCCTGAAAATCCCTGATCCACTAAACTGTATTCAAGAAGGCAGCTTCACCACCATCTTGAGTGCTGTTAGGCATAGAAAGTAAAAGCTGTCCCAACCAAGAATGCCTTCATGTAGTAAAAGAAAAATAAAAGAATTGTGAGAGATGTTAAATCATCATGTAAATTTAAATCATTGTTTCACTTTACATATTGAGAACGCTGTTAATCCTGTCAGTTATTTGTCAAATGCTGTAGAACTGAACAAGGATGCTGCAGTTTCTCAACAAAAGCCCATGTTAAGGAAAAGAAAGGCTGACCTCAAATTGGACAGTTGAGAAGTGGCTGTGGGATTGTAGTAGCTGTTTCAGTGGATGAGCCTCATAATCTTACCTCTATTCAATTATTGGCTCCTCCAAAGTTCCTTGACTGGGAGAGAAAAAAAGATATTCAGCAGAATTAAATTTTTTCAAGTATTTTTGTGGATTTGGCACATCTGAACTTTGAGTCAATTGTATAATTTCCATTTACAATAAATTTATGATAGTAATAATGTAGCATTGATTCCTGTGACTGTTGTGACACACTGACTATTGATGTTTCAATTCGGTATCATTCCATGTTTCTGACAATCACTTTGCATGTTTAATTGAAGTAGCGTAAGTTGGCTGCCTTTTGCAACATAAACCTTGTTAAAATATCATTGTTTTGATTTTCTTCAAAATAGAATTGAAGCAACTGAGTCAAGCACTATACGATGTGATCAAATTATACTTTTGTTGATAGATAAAACAATAAAGTTGTGGAAAATCAGCGAAAGAGACAAACGGCCAGAAGGTTATAACTTGAAAGAAGAAGATGGTAGATACAGGGACCCTGCCACAGTCACTACACTTAAGGTGAGCATACAGTATGAACGGTTTATCAGTTTATTAAAATAAAATAAGTTACGTTTCTGTGCATTGCTGATAGTAATGTGTGTACAGAGAACATAGAACATTACAGCGCAGAACAGGCCCTTCGGCCCTCGATGTTGCGCGGACCAGTTAGGAACAAGCAGTGACCCTCTAACCTAAACCATTCCCTTTTCATCCATAAACTTATCTACTAACCTCTTAAACGCCACCAAACTTGGCGCATCTACAACTGACGCAGGCAAGGCATTCCATACCCTTACCACCCTCTGGGTAAAGAACCTACCTCTGACATCTGTCCTAAACCACCACCCCTTAATTTAAAGCTATGTCCCCTCGTGCTAGCTTTCTCCATCCTAGGAAAAAGGCTATCACTGTCCACCCTATCTAAACCTCTAATCATCTTATATGTTTCAATAAGGTCTCCTCTTAGCCGCCGCCTTTCTAACGAAAACAACCTCAAATCCCTCAGCCTCTCTTCATAAGACCTGCCCTCCATACCAGGCAACATCCTGGTAAACCTCCTCTGTACCCTCTCCAATGCCTCCACATCTTTCTTATAATGCGGGGACCAGAACTGCACACAATACTCCAAGTGCGGCCGCACTAGAGTTTTGTACAGTTGCAACATGACGTTGCGGCTCCGAAATTCAATCCCCCTACCAATAAAAGCTAAGACTCTGTATGCCTTCTTGTAATCTGGAGTAAATTAGATTTTTAGGCAATATTCCTGGATACTTTGTTACAGGTGGCATAGTGGTTAGCACTGCTGCCTCATAGTGTCAGGGATACATGTTTGATTTCTGGCTTGGGTCACTGTGCAGAATCTGCACGTTCTTCTCATGCCTGCATGGGTTTCCTCCCACAGTCCGAAAGACGTGCTGGTTAGGGTGCATTGGTTATGTTAAATTCTCCGTCGGTGTACCCAACAGACACCGGAGTGTGGCTACTCAGGGATTTCCATTGTAACTTCATTGCAGTGTTAATTAAGCCTGCTTGTGACACAAATAAATTTAAACTTAAGCTATTGATGCAGAGACCCAGAATCCAAAAATGGGGGAAGTTGTGTCCCATGTTTAATCAAGCTGGTGGCCCCAGCCTAAGCTGCAGACAGTCAGTGCACCAAAATTTGAAATTTATCTCATGCCTTGAACGCAGTGAAACAGCCTGAGGTCTCGGCAAGTAAGTATCCTAAAAGAGAAAAGAGAGATGGAAAGTTGCAGAGAAAAGCTTCCAAAACCTTTAGGTCCTTGACAGCAAAAGGCCTGACAGACAGTGTTGGAATGATTAAAATAATTGATGCACAAAAGCTAGAATTGGAGAAGCAAAGAGATCTTGGAGGGAGCCAGGCTGGAGAAGGTTTCAGATAAAGGAAGATGTGAGGCCATGGGGTGATTTGAAAATGAGGATGAGAATTTTAAAATTGAGGCAGTGTAAGTCTGTAATAAACCCAGTTTTACATGAGATTATTATGGAAGAAGGGAGGTTAGCCAGAACTGCATTGGAATGGATGTAACAAACACAGGAAAGAGAGTTTCACCTGAATTTTCTTGTTGGTCAGGTAGCAAGTTTGTTAACGTTGCCTCAAGGCTTGTGCATTGTATTTTGCCTGTGTTTATTGATTACTAGCACATTGTCTGTCTAGTTTACGTTACAGAAAGCTGCATTCATATCTATGCCAACTCTTTGCTCGTGCAATCCAAAACTAAAATATTTATCCTGTACCGTCCTTGGTGGAATGCATCTTCTTCTGCCTACTGAGCCATGAAAAGATAAAACAAACCCTCCCTTCAATACTGTGTCCAATCATTCTACAGCCCAGTAATTCACTGCATACAGACTTCATAACTTCCTTCTCCTTGTCACATTAAAAACTGATGGTTCTCATCGCTGACTGTCCAAATACAAGTCATTCTTTTTTTCAAATCCTTCACAATTTAAAAGCAGTGTTTCTGGAATGACAATACTTGATTCGTTTTATGAAGCTAATGTTAACTTTGAGAATAAAGTATGTGTGTGTGCCCTGCTCCTTCGCCCATCGCTTAGAAGTGATGTGTCTTGCTCTGTCCTGGTTGTTCCTTCATTGTTCCTGCTGTAACATTTTGTTTCTCCTCCTTCTTCTCAGGTTCCCGTATTCAAACCAATGGATTTAATGGTTGAAGCAAGCCCTCGAAGAATATTTGCTAATGCACACACATATCATATAAACTCTATTTCAGTCAATAGTGACTATGAAACTTACTTATCAGCGGATGATCTTAGGATTAACCTGTGGCATTTAGAAATCACAGACAGAAGTTTTAGTATCCTTACCAAGGTGCACTTGAATCCCGTTCTGGGCCATAACTTTTTTCAGCAGCATAAGTACCTAGCTAACGTTGTCTTCTGTACAAAGTATTTCTCTGTCTTATTTAATGAAGAAGTCTCTCAACACCAGATTAAAGTTCAACATGTTGATTTGGAATCACGAGCTTTCAGAGTGTTGCTCCTTCATCAGGTAGATGAATGATGAAGGAGCAGAACTCTGAAAATTTGTTATTTCAAATAAACTGGTTGGACTTTAACCAGGTATTGTAGACGTTTTACTGTGTTCAGTCCAGTCCAATGCCAGCAGCTTCACATCATTATTTTATGAAGTTAGTACAGGCAGGTTGTGACTGAATCATATAGGTATGAGTCCTTCGAGCTCAAATCACACTTTGTCCAAAGATAGCAGATGATATCAATCAATGTGGCTGTGTGGTATTAGAATTTGGCCTTCGTACTCCAGGCCAAGCACCTAGAAATCAGCCTGAAACCTAGCTCATCATACTTGCCTAGGCATCCCTTTCAATGGGTGTTTGGTGAGGACATTGGCTCTGGCCTTGATGAGGTCTGTTTTCTTCATGGCATTGACTTAATTTGAATATAATGGCAGCCATTTGGAAAGACACTTTCTCATACCTCAGGATTTTGATCCCAATAAGAATTAATACATTAAAGAGAAGAATGGAAAATTATCCTCCAGAGTATAACCCTGTCAGTGTATCCTTGTGCTAACCTGAAAGGTTTGATCTCCAACCATCTACATATCCTCTCTCTCTCTCTCTCCCTCTCACTCTCTCTCCCTCTCACTCTCTGTCTTTGTCTTCCCCCTCCCCAGTCACAATCTCCAAATTGTTGATCTGAAAGACGAAGTTGCTATCTCTCACTTGGTACCGGATTTGACTCTTTGCATCTCCACCACTCTGATAGATAAGCTCAGTCAAGTTTGACAGATGATTCATGCAATTCACATGAGTCGTGCACTGACTGCTCTCACTTTCTGGTAAGCTGCCTGGCCAAGCTGCAACATGATGTGGAAATGCTGTTGTTGGACTGGGGTAAACACAGTAAGAAATCTCACAACACCATGTTAAAGTCCAACGCGTTTATTTGGTAGTAAACACCATTAGCTTTCGGAACGCTGTTCTTTTGTCAAGTGAGTGGAGAGTTCTGATCACAAACAGGATATGTAAAGGCACACACAGATTACTGATTAGTATGCATGTCTTTCCAGCTAATCTGCTATTCAGGTTTTCAAGGTGCAGACACTGGAGTGAAGAGAGCATTAAGCACAGGTTAGAGACGTGCATTGTCTCCAGACAGCACAGTAAGTGAGATATTGCAAATTCAGGCAAGTCATGGGAGTTGCAGATAGTGTGATATGAAACTAATAGACTATTGTCCACAGCAAACTACCCAGCCTTCAGGAGAACAGTGACCACGACACCACACAACCCTGCCACAGCAGCCTTTGCAAGACATGCCAGATCATTTACACGGATGCCATCATCTGACAGGAGAACACGAGGTACACAGTACATACTCTAGCAACTTGGCCAACATTGTCTACCTGATATGCTGCAGGAAAGGATGTCCCGAAGCATGGTATATTGGGGAGACCATGTGCAGACGCTACATCAGCGGATGAACAAATACCACTTGACAATGCCAGGCAAGACTGTTCCTTTCCTGTTGGCGAACACTTCAGTGGTCATGGGCATTCAGCCTCTGATCTTTGGGTTAACGTTCTCCAAGGCAGCCTTCATGACATGTGATAGCGCAGAGTCTCTGAGCAGGAACTGATAGCCAGTTTCTGCACAAATGAGGACAGCCTCAACCAGGATCTTGGCTCATGTCACACTATCTGTAACTCCCATGACTCGCTTGGACTTGCAGCATCTCACTTACTGTCCTTTCTGCAGACAATACATATCTCTTTAATCTATGCTTAATGCTATCTCCACTCATGTTCTGGGCACCTTTAATACTTGAATAGCAGACTAGCTGTAAAGACTCATTTTCTAATCAGTATTCTGTAAACTGTGCGCGCCTTTGGATGCCCTGTTTGTGATCAAAACTCCCCACTCACCTGATGAAGGAACAGTGTTCTGAAAGCTGCAACAGGCAGAGTAATGACAAAATGATTTGGTAAAAGGACAGTATCACCACATTAGATTTGATGATATTGTCAATTGTTTTTATGGGATGCTGCACCTCTGGTGTGGACTTGGGAGGGTGAGTTTTATACTATGTTATGATGGTGCAAGTTGTTGTGAGACTTGGGATTGGCAACCATACAATGAATCAGGATTTTATTAAAATAGGGCTGTGGTAGTATGGCAGCCAGTTTATTATTTGTGTTCAGGTAAGTTGATGCCTTAAACATGCCATGGAATTAAGTCACGATCAGCTCATGGAGGCTATCCTATTTTGCTTCATGTATTACTTTGGGGAAAAAAAAGGCTCCATCACAAAAACCATTTGAAAAATTGGGTGCAGTGGGTTGACGAAAACCCCCAACATCCATCCTTTTCAGCTGCAAGTTCTTAATGATGAATGTTGTTTACTGTTGGAAAAGGAGGCAGTGTGTGAAGAGATTAGCAGAAAGGGATTGAGTGGCATCAGAAGATGGCTAAGATATGGTTGACTGTCTTGGGCCTAATAATATTTATGAATTCCCATCGTCACCCATCTATGAGATGGATGTTTTGCTTCCTCCAACCAGGGTGACATGTCTGAAAATTCAAGTATTGTCCTTGATGGCTTGTGTCTCAGATATTGTAGATATCAAGCCTGCTAACATGGAGGAGCTGACTGAAGTGATTACAGCAGCCGAGTTCCACCCTAATCAGTGCAACACATTTGTATACAGCAGCAGCAAGGGAACCATTCGACTGTGTGACATGAGAGCAGCTGCCCTATGTGACAAACATGCCAAATGTAAGTGTACTGTTCAGACCTTTGATTCAATGAAATGTCTGTTTAACAAATGCTGTATTTACATGGAACAAAATCATCTACTTAAATCAGAAACTAGCAGCACCAAACCAGGATTATTGAGTAACCAGGACTATTAAAGCAGCCTGTTTCAGTTTGTTTGCAGACAATGAAATATTTCTTGGTCTGACGGGCAGTAAGTTTCATTTGCTTAGGTGTATGGTAATTTTGTATAATTGAGAATTTTACTGCAGTTCTGCTTGCTGTGTGTGTGTGTGATGTGCTCTTGCAACATAGCACTGAGGAGTGTCCCAGGTTTGAATTCTGTATTGTATTAAACATTGCTGAAGCATTATGTTCTATGTTTCTCCAAATTACAACTTGCAGTCATACCAAGCTTTACTTGCTGTTTATTCCCAAGTGAATTTATTTGACTATTTATATCCTAACTTGCAAATTGTCTATGGCATGGTTCTACCCCATGTGGCACAAAGTTAGCACTGCTGCCTCACAAGTGCCAGGGACCCCCATTCATTTCTAGCCTTGGGTGACTGTGTGGAGTTTGTGAGTGCTCCATATGTGAATTTCCTCTGAGTGCTCTGGTTTCCTCCCAGTCTCCAAAGATATGCAGGATAGGTGGATTGGCCATGCTAAATTGCACGATCAATACAGGGCGGTTACGGCATTAGGGACTGGGTGAGATTGTTGACGGTGCAGGCTCGATGGGCCAAGTGGTCTCTTTCTGTACTGTAGGGGTTCTATGATTCTATACCCCACCTTAGCTGGTGATCCATGAGCACGTGACCATGTCATGAGTGCCCACCAACTGTAAAGTGGGGAAAACGTTCTGTCATGATGTTTGTAATCACCTCCTCTTGCCAACCCCCTCCCTGTTTAACAAGTTCCTGAAAATCTGTTCTCTGCATCTGTACCACCGTCCTACCTCCCTTCTCGATAGAATTCTTTGTAGAATAAAACAGTGAGTTCCAACAATGCCCCCTCTGTTGTGGGAAGTGCACTGTCGAGAAAGGTTATTTGATGGAAAAGTTAAACGATCGTAGGATGATGCAGGAGATTTGGCCTGTCGTGTCTCAATCTACCCTCTGCAATAGCTACTCTGCTAGGTTCAAGCACCTGCTTTTATCTCGTAGCCCTGCATTTTTTTTATTCCTCAGATACTTGTCCAATTCCCTTTTGTAAGACATGATCGAATCTGCCTCCTACTGCGGGTACATCTCAGATTCTAACCACTTGCAGCAAAGTTGTTCTTCAAACATCTTCTGCCAGCCACATCTGTTCTCCACATCTTGACTCTTCTGCCAAAAAGAATTGTTTCTCTGGATTAATTCTGTCCAGATCTGACATGATTTTGAGGTTGACTTGTGAAAAGCAAATTTATAAACTTGCAGCTGCTTGTGACACTTGTTGCCATGAGAATGGTGACATTGTTGTCAAAATTCAGCAGCGCCTGATTTACCAGTTAATTTTGTTGATTGACATCATGTGTTCATTTGCAAAATTTCTAGGTAGTCACAGAAGGAGAACACCAAGATCGTTTCACAGTTGTTGTGAACATCAGGATTTATTTGCAGGACTGTTATAGTTTACCATTAAATGCTGAATGTCTGCAAATAATCATGGACTATTCTGTGGCAGAGTCTTATTATCAAAGAAGCCTGTTTCAATTAGCTTTTGTTTTGGCAAACTTGTACTGCCAATACTTGTAAAGATGGCATGCCTTCCAGCTGAAGCTGCCTGTTCTGACTAGACTATAGTTCTGATGAATATGTAATATTGAACATTTTGGTAAAGTGAAAGTAAAGTTGCCACAGTCCTAGATGACTATAGGCTGCTCTCCCTTTTTAAGGGGGAGAGCTGACGAGTGGTGATTTTAACCTGAGGATCACCACACCTCAGGTGAGGGGCAAGGTTGAGAGGACAGAGCTGTCGTGCATCACCTTAGCTGGTACGGTAATTGAACCAGTTGGTGTCATTCTGCATCATAAACAAGCCAACTGAGCTAACCCAACAATTAGGACAACAAATGGAGCAGTAACAAGACTGGAGGGGGCTATTTCTCTAGATGTTCATTGTCCCAACTTTTATTTCCTTCTACAGTGTTTGAAGAACCTGAAGACCCCAGTAACAGGTCCTTTTTCTCAGAAATAATTTCTTCAATATCAGATGTCAAATTCAGTCACAGTGGTCGCTACATGATGACACGAGATTACCTATCTGTCAAAATCTGGGACTTAAATATGGAAAGCAGACCTGTGGAGACATACCAGGTACACAGGCTCTTGCTATTTTGTGCTGTGTTATTTTTCTAGAGTTTGTGATATTACTCATTAATGAGCATTAAGTCAGATGTGACTCATTTGGTAGCATGCTGATCTCTGAATCACAAGGTTTAGGTTTAAACCTGGGGGACATTGTAGCACGGTGATTAGAACTGCTGCCTCAGACTCAGGTTTGATTCCAGCCACGTTCTCTCTGTGTCTGGGTGGGTTTCCTCTGCATGCTCCCACAGTCCAAAAGGTATGCTAGTTAAGTGCATTGAGCTAAATTCTCCCTCACTATGCCTGAACAGGTGCTGGAGTGTGATGACTAGGGGATTTTCACAGTAATTTCGTTGCAGTATTAATGCAAGCTTACTTGTGACTTACAAATAGTGAATAAACTTCAAGTCCCACAAGTGTAAAAATCAGAGCTGACACTGATGGAGTGTTATAATGGTGGAGGGTTGCCTTTTACATAAGATGTTAAATTAAGGCCTCAACTGCCTGCTCAGGTGAATGGCATTGTTTTGAACAAGAGCAGGAGAGGTATCCCTGGTGTCCTGGCCAATATTTATTCCTTGATCAACATCACAAAACAAGATAAGTTGTTATCATTGCTGTTTCTGAGTGTATGTAGGTTGTTGTGTTTTCTACATTAAAACCATGACTTCAAAACATTTGAAAAATACTTCATTAGTTGTAAAGCAGTTTGAGATGTCCAGTGGTCATGAAAAGTGCAAGTCTTTTTTTAATTTTGTAATCACAAGGTGAAGGACACTGCACAGTATGCATCCAGTGAGTGTGTTGAATATTTTGAGTTGAGGTGCTGCACAGATTAAATGGAGTAAAGCTTTGTCTATGCTGCCTTCGTAGTGCATCAGAAGAAAAGCACCTGCTGAAGCAGCATGACATGTATCTGTCTGGGTATATTTACCAAATGAAATTGCCAGTGAATGACACATTCAGGGCACTTTGTTATGCAAGCTTGTTTTCAGAAGAATTGTCCAAGCTGTTGAAGTAACTGAAATCAGAGGAAACCTTTCCTCCCATTGCTTTTCTGTCTTTGGTGTGTCAACGCTGCTGAGTTGTTCATGTTACCATCTGCCACAAAAAGAACTCGTGGTAACCTGTGCTTTGCAAGATATGGTGCAAATTGAATTTGGCTGTTCAGCTATGTATTTTCACTTGCACTCTCATTTAAACATGTGGGTTTGAATGATTGCACTTGTCCTTTTTGGGTGATATTGCAATAACAGAATAAGGCACCTTTAGCCTGATGAAGTGCCTTGTGACCTTTCTGATGCCTCACAGCAATGAATTATTCAGGTTGGATACCTGAGTGTAGCAGTGTTGCAGGTAGCATGATCACAAATAACTGAGATATGCAAGGTATTAATTGGTTAATCCTATCACTGGGAATTTGGAAAAAGTGGCCATTTAACCCCTCAGCATTATTCTCCTATTAAATGAGATCATGGCTGATTTGCTGAACAACTCCACAATACCCACCTTAATAGATTTGGACAATAGCATTATAATTGTTAACATCGACTGCAATTTGTGGAAGATACTTGCAAATTTTCATCACACTTGACCTCTAAAGGTCTGGTTCTAATTTATACAGCAGGCTCCCAAGCCAGCAGAGGAGTGTTTTCCCAATTGACCCTGTCTGTTTCCTTTAATATCTTGAATACTTCGATCAAATCATTAATTAAATTCTCACTAATATTAGTTTGTGCAATCCACCCTCATAACCTAACTTTGGAATCTGACAAATCGACCGTGAATTTCCTCTGAGATTAGTATATTCTTCCTGGAATCCAATGCCCATCCTTGCTCTCAGAGCATAGTGTGGTCTAGTCAGAATCCTGTATGACTGAAGCATGACTTTTATCCCCTGTATTCAGTCCGTTCAGAGAGCAATTTTTGAAGCTGTTGCTTTGTGTCTTGGGATCACAAATATCTTAGGAATCTTGGAAACAGATTAGTGGGGTCTAAGCTTATTACCCAATAAATGACAGTTTTGACATTGCAGCTTTCCCTCAATATTAGAATCTTTGTTGATTCTTCAAGTTGGGCAAGTGCACCAAACCTTCTAGCTCAGATGAGAGTGACAACAAGTGAACCAAATTTCTCCTGGTGCATGTGAACTTATCCGACAAATGGAGAAAAATGTATGAGCAGAAGAGATGAACAGTGGGAAGAAGCATTGGACAAATAAAACTGCCAGTAACTGAGTTATGCAATTATGTCCTGCTTGTGTTCTACAGGCATGCTGAGTTGCTGGAGACTGTTGTAGAGCTCCATGTATATGACTTGGGCTTAGGGCAACTCTATGTCAAAGTCGGGTGCAAAAGAAGCATCCTTTGCATGACTGAGTGTTTCTGTGCTGCAGCTCACTGTTTTTTTCATTTTTGCCTTCCTCAGTGTTTTCTCAATGACTTTTGTTTGAGCTAAGGTAGTAGGAAGCACTGTATTAGGCTGCAGATGTGACATTTCAAAGAATGGGCATCATGAGCAAAGCAAGCATTGATTGCCTATCTCTAATTGCATTTGAGAACATGCTAAAGGTACTTCAACAATGCATGAATTAAGTGGTGACAAAAGAAACAAAGTTTAGTCAGTGGAATCACTTAACTGGAGAGGACCATTGCCAATTATTGGTAATCTCCAAATTTAACTGAAGTTGCATTTGATTCTGATGAGTAGAGAGCAGTTTGCAGTAATAACCTGAAGAACAAAATTGTTCATGCAACCAAGTGTTACACTGGAAGAAAAACTTGTAAAAAGAATTGTAATGTTGTTTCTGTTAATACCTCCCACTCATCTTGTCAAAAGAGAATCCAGATGATGCTTCTAAATTTCATGTCTAGTTGTGTCAGTTTTATTAAATCTGACTCGTGTTTGAGGGTATCAACGACAGTCCAAATGTTCAGAGAAATAATTATATCTTTGTTGTAGGATTTCAGTTTACTGGCTACAGTTTGTTGGTTTTGATGTTGATTAACTCTTTGTTCTTACAGGTGCACGAATACCTCCGAAGCAAACTGTGCTCGCTATATGAAAACGACTGTATTTTTGACAAGTTCGAATGTTGTTGGAATGGTTGTGATAGGTACACCCGATTTTTTTTTTTTTTTTTTTTACAATTAAATGTTCAACTGTTAATTTTCTTCTGATTCTGTTATTGCTACTACACTAATCTCCATACACTATCATCACAGATGATTTTTATATTCATATGTCACAGGTACAGTTTGAACCAGTACTCAGCACTACTTTTGGGCTTGTACTTAAAACATAGAACAGTACAACGCAATACAGGCCCTTTGGTGTTGTACTGAGCTATGTCCGAACCGAAGATCAAGCTACCCCACACCTAATCATTCTGGTGTGTTACATGTGTCTATACAATAAGTTCCTAAAGTATCTGACTTCAACATCACAACAGGCAGTGCATTCCACATCCTAACCACTCTCTGAATAAAGAATCCATCTTGGATATCCCTCATATATCTCCTACTATGAACCTGACAGTTATGCCCCCTGGTAACAGCTACATCCAGCAGAGGAAATCGTCTCTGTTCGATCACTGTACAATTGCTGCATCAATCCATGGCTCTTAAATTCAAATCCCCCGGTAATAAACGCTAACACACTATAAGCCTTCTTCACAGCTCTAACCATTTGAGTGGCAACCTTCAGGGATCTGTGGATATGAACCCCAAGATCTCTCTGTTCCTGCACATTGCTCAGAACCCTGCCATTGACCCTGTAGTCAGTATTCAAGTTTGTCCTACCAAAATGAATCACCTTGCACTTGTCAGGATTAAACTCCATCTGCCACTTTTCGGCCCCACTCTATATCCTATCAATGTCTCCACCTCATCCACTACTCCGCCAATCTTGAAGTCATCAGCAAATTTACTAACCCACCTTTCAGGCCTCTCCTCCAAGTTATTGATAAAAATCACAAATCGCAGAGGATCCAGCGCTGATCCCTGTGGTACACCCCTGGTAACTGGCCTCCAGTCTGAAAATTTTCCCAACACCACCACCCTCTGTCTTCTATGAGACAATTACTTATCCAATCGGCCAAATTTCTTTCTATTGCACACCTCCTTATTTTCTTCCTTATTTGCAGTATAGCAATAGTTGGTCAGTATTTTCCTTTCAAACTGAATTTAGCAGTTGGATGAGACATCTACGTAGGACATAGAACACTACAGCGTAAACAAGCCCTTCGGCTCACAAATTGCACCGATCATTCCTATACCTACCAAGCCATTAGAACTATCTGTAACTCCCAAACTCATTTATTCCCATGTACTCATCCAGAAGTCTTTTGAAAGACCCCAGCGAATTCACCTCCACCACCACTGGTGTCAGCTGATTGCATTCGCTCACCACCCTTTGAGTGAAAAACATACCCCTAACATCCCATGTGTTCTTGCTGCCCAGCACCTTAAACCTGTGTCCTCTCGGAGCGACCATTTCAGCCCTGGGAAATAACCTCCGAGAATCCACTCTATCTGTTCCTCTCAACATCATATAAACCTCTATCATGTCGCCTCTCAACCTTTGTCTCTCCAGGGAGAAGAGACCAAGCTCCCTCATCTTCATAAGGCCTGCCTCCCAATCCAAGCAACATCCTTGTAAATCTCCTCTGCACCCTCTCAATAGCTTCCACATCCTTCCTATAGTGAGGCGACCAGAACTGCACATAATACTCCAAGTGGGGTTTGACAAGGGTCTTATAAAGTTGCAGCATTACCTCCTGCCTAAACTCAATCCGTAGATAGAAAGTTGACTGAAGGATCCTTTGCACTTGGTCAGCCAATACCTGAGCTTGGCAAATCTGCTGTTCTCTTAAACATTGCTGATCAGCCAGGTGGCTGAGTGGAGCTTTCAACTCAGCAATTTGGTTCTCCATTAAGATTTAAAATAGGGATAGGGATCATGAGCCTTGGGAGTCCCTGGGAAGCGTGTAAATAGATGATGATATTGATGTACTTGTTTTTATCCTACAGGTGCTTTGGTCCACCTTGTCTAACAAGGGGCATACACGCGATGGGTCGTGAGAGGGCTGCTCTTGGATTTTTTTCGAGAGTATCCTGGTGCTTCACGTCGTTAGTGTACGTTTGACCTGGACCATTTGATGGGCAACACGACAGCTCAGTGACTATAGCTGTCCCGTACAGATACATGGATTTGGGCCTGTGTCTGTGGGAGTTTGCGCATTCTCCCCGAGCTTGTGTGGGTTTTCTCCGAGAGCTCCGGTTTCCTCCCACATCCCAAAGATGTGCTCTTAGGCTAATTGGCAAAACAAATTCTCCCTAAATTGTCTCAAATTTGGTTTTTTAATCCATAGATCTATAAACATAGACAGGGATCACGGGTAGAGGTAGGAACATCGGGGTTGCGGCGCGGGTTCGTTAGGCCGAAGGGCCTGTTTCCCGTGCTGTTTTGTTCTTTGTTCTAAGTTGGGTGATTCTTCCTGGTTTAAGCTGGTACCAATGTCTGCAGTTGCAGAAAGATCTCTTCTGTGGTGACTGGCCTCATTACTGGTGTGTGTGCGTCAAGTTTTATTTTATTCGTGGGATGTGGGTGCCAACCCTTCTTGCACACTCCTAATTGCTGTTAGGAAGGTGGTGGTGAGCTGCCTTCCTGAATTTCGACAGTCTGAGTTGCTGTAATATATACCGTGCTGTTTGGAAGGGAATTCCGTCGGCTCTTGTTCCAAGTCAGGATGGTGTGTGGCTTGGAGGGATACTTGCAATTCCCACGCGTCTGTTGGCCTTGTCCTTCCAGTTGGTAGAGGTTGCAGGTGGAAGGTGCTGTCAGAGGAGCCTTGGTGAATTTTCCTTCAGTTATCTAATACATAGCACACCGTACTGCCAGTGTGTGTTAGTGATGGAGCGAGTGAATGTTTATTGTGGATAGGGTACCAGTTTGTTCTGCATGGTGTTGAGGTTCTTCAGTGTTGTTGAACCTGCACTGATCCAGGCAGGTGGAGAGGCTCCTGTCACACTCCTGACTTGTGACTTGTTCATGGTGGCCTTGATTTAGGGAGGCTGAAGACATCATCCAGATCATGTTCAGCGCTTCCTCCAAGTGGCATTTAACATGGAGGAGTCCAGATTGGTCAGCTGAGGGGTGATTGTTGGCAGTAACCAGCAAGGGGTTCTTTGCCCAAGTTTGATCTCATGCCTTCAGACTTGAGAGTGATGATAATTGATGTTGAGGGCTTTGTGGACAGCTTCTGTCCTGTTGGTGAGACAGGACATTGTCATGGATGGTGATGGTGGTGTCTGGGACTATGGAAGCTATGATTTTGTGAGTGTGCCTGCCAGGTGGTTGCTTGACTCAATATTGAAGCAGCTGTGGGACACGTCTCCCAATTTTGACACACTTCTCTCAGATGTCAGGGTTGGGTGTGCCACTGTCTTTCAGTTGTCTTGATAAATGGTTTCATTCCTTTTCGACTTGATCGTGGTTGGTGACAGTTGACTGGCTTGCTGAGCTGTGACAGAAGGCATGTAGAATCATCCACTCAGCTGTGGGTTTGGAGTCACGTCAGTCGGACCAAATAAGAATGACAGAGGTCCTTTCCCAAAGAACAGGTTTCTCAGACAAGTGTTCACCATTAGACCAGCTTTAAATGCAAGATTTATTAGTTGAAGTTAAATTGCACCATGGTAGGCTTTTTAGCTGTGTCCCCAGAGTATAACACTGGCCTCTGGATTCAGTGACATTACTAGTACACCACTACCTCCTTGAGACCATGTGATTGTTTCCACATTTTGGGTGCTTGCTGATGACTGGATTTCTTTTCAGTGGAGGGTGTCTGAATTATTTATTTCAAGTTTGAGAGTTCAAGGGTAGAGAATCCATCACCAACCCCTCCCATTGATTTCAGTTCAGTATCAGGATGGGGAAAGTATTGGGTGGCAAGATTTTTGTGGGACATTCTCTCTCCATCACCACTGCAATGTTCTTCCCGATGAAAACCACCACTCCACTGGCCTTTCCTTCCTTTTTTGATCTCTGCTGGACACCTTGTAGCAGGAATATATATATCACACTTAGTCCTGCGCTTTGAGCAGCCTCTGTCAGCCTGTGCCCATAATTTACCAATCTTACTAACCACATTTCATGCATTCACATATCAACAATGGATATCAACTCTGATTTAGACTTTATTGTTTTCTCTCTTATTCTGATCCAGCTAATAACTTAGTATTCTCTACGGTAGTGCTGTTCATGTTTCCAGTATTCTGTGTACCTCACTAAAATTACTTCCTGGTTCCCATGCCCCTCCAAGTTAGGTTAAACACTCAGCAGTGACACTCCTGCAAGAAACTGAGGTGCAAACCTGCAGAGGCTCCATCTCCTCCTCTCTTCTTCATCTCTCCAATCACGTATTATTCTTTTTAAATATTCCCATATGCATATGATCAATGTGAAGTAATCCAGAGATGACTGCTTTTGAGATCCTGCTTGCTAATTTTCTACATACTCTTCTAAATTCTTTTTCAAAACTTGACATAATGGGAGGGAGAACTGGCTTAATATCTAATCATTCATGTGGAAGGGTTGACGCCATTGAGGCATCATTTGCAGGTGATGGCAGTAATATAAAATCTTAATTGTGCTTGTGAACTATATATTCAGAAATACAGCTCTGTCTTTTGTCTGACTAGATTTGCCTGAGTAAATCACGTTGATCTGTGTAGCATTTTGGTGGGTATTATTTCAAGGGAAGAGTTAAATTCCTCACAAGAAGTTTGTTGCACAGTTTGACCTTAGATTTATTTTATCCCACATTTCTTGTAGTGCTTGTGCTCTGAATCTACAGCAGGTACACTGCTTCCCCTTCATTCAAATCCAGTGTTCAGAAGCAGCTAGATTCTGTTTTAACTGAAATATTTAGTGTCTGAACATGATAACACTTCATTGTTGGTGAAATTTGTCTTAAGTCATATCATCAGTGAGGGCATTGGCCTTATTTTGGGAACACCCTGATGTCATGGAACACAACAGTTGACAAAACTTAAATTGGGTCACAGACCATTTGGTTGAGAAGAACCAATATTAATTGTGATGAAATGCAACAAGTAATCCCCATTTTGAGAAGTTGGTGAAAATAATTTGTTTCAAAGGATATGGGTGTTTACAAAATTGGGTAAAATTGGAAGGCTGAATCTCTCAATGATGTGTTAGCAACATTGGACAAATGTGTCAAACAAATATTCCAGATTGCAGCAGCATCCTATTTATTGGGGTTATTTGTCTCTTTACTTGCTAATGCTTGTTTGTTTAAACCTTTTCAGTGTTGTCATGACTGGGTCGTACAACAATTTCTTCAGAATGTTCGACAGAAACACAAAACGGGACATTACGCTAGAGGCCTCGAGGGAGAACAGCAAACCCCGGGCAATCCTGAAACCACGTAGAGTGTGTTCAGGGGGCAAGAGGAAGAAGGATGAGATTAGTGTTGACAGTCTGGACTTCAACAAGAAGATCCTACACACAGCCTGGCATCCTAAGGAGAATATCATCGCTGTAGCCACAACCAACAATCTGTATATATTCCAGGACAAAGTGAATTAAAACCAGTGCAGTGAAGAAAGAATCCGATTCCTGCCTAGTTAAGCTAGCGTAGCCTTTATATCTTGTAAGAGAGAGGCCCATTCTGGCCCCCTCCCCACCACCTCTCTTGAATCAGTGCCATTTATAACGCACACCAGTCACGTTATCACAGAGAGTTCTTTTTGCTCCTGTCCCCTCCCCCACCTAAAATTGCAGTCCATGGTTGCTAGTCATTTGGTGGGGAGGGTGGTTGTCTCTTCATTACAAATTATGGGCCACTACATTAGCATTTTACTGCATCAATCGTTCATTTAATCCACTCCTTCGCCTTCCATTGTGGTGAGGTCTTGAGGAAGAAGTCCTTCAGTCATGATATGGCAATGTTTTACTGTGTACCCTCATTACTGTAATGTTCTCTCCTCCTCCTCCTCCTCCTCCTCCCTTCCCAACCCAATACCTCCCCCTCTTTTTATCGACATACAGCTTGTTGTTAACGCTTGTAACATTCCTCCTCTGACCTCACATACCTTCTTCTGGCCCTGTTGGAGCATAAAGGACATGACCAGGTCAGAGTCGGGTCAGTGGGTCAGGTGTTTTTTGTTGCACACAGATGTTTTAACAACCGACTGTAATATTGCTGCCCTTGCCATTTCTGGCACAAGAGAAACCTACTGAATAAAAATCATAAAAAAAAATAGCTCCTTTATTTGGTGCTTTTTCTTTTTTGAAATTAAGTGTAAACTGTTAAACCCAATGTATTTTTATTTTAAATGAATGCATTAAAGTGTGTGTCTAACACCAGTAAGTTTTACTGATGTTTGATGTAATGAAATCTTAATCTTGGTATTTTTTTACTCAGTGTTAATAAACTTCTGCGTTTTCAACGGGATGCCAGTGGACTTGATGAAGTCCATCTGTGTTTTACTTTTCCCTCCCAGCCCCCTTTTTTGTTTCCTGAAGCTTTCATGTTGGGTGGGATGGGAAGAACCTTGGCCATGAGTTATAACTCAAAGTAGGAATGAACCCTTTTTTTCTGAAGAATTTTAAAATTCTTAAAATTTAAGAATTTTAAACAAAATTCTTCTCTTGCAAATCAACCATGCTGACAAGACTGAGAATGGGAACTTTGTTTGGAAATACAGGCTGGAATCGATGTAACCACCATTCTATTCACTTGTGTCAGAAGTACGATATACTTTTGCCCATCAACGTACTTGGAATGTTCTGGTTGATATTTCCCAGTTTCCATCAGATCTGATGATGGAAACTGGATTCACTGATTGACTTGCTTGCTGTTTTAACCCATTTAAGACAGCGCATGTAACTTCATGTCTCGACAGGTGAGCAACATTGCAAAATAATAACTACCATCTTTTCAAAAGGATAGTCAAACTGTGCTCCGTTGTGCTTGGACCATTCTCCTTCTGTTATATTTAAACAAAATTCTTCTCTTGCAAATCAAGGTTAATGAAAAGAGCCAAAATTAAGTTTATGAAATGAACCAGTTCAGTGAAGTTGAAAACAACAAGGATTGCAAAAGGAGCAGCACAGTCGCGTGAATATAACCATTGCTTTGTGGACCCAAATATTTTTAGTTCCATAATGTAGGATTTTTCAACCATTGCTGAAACTAAACTTTGACTCCAGTGGATTGCAGAATGTTCTGCAACACACTTGTGTTAATGCACTGTTCTTTTGAATCATTGCTGATTTGTGCTGCCATACAAAACCACAGTTTAGCTTGCCCACTAGGTTTTTAACCAGTTGAGTGTTTACAGATAGTATGATCATGGAGGGCCTCAGTGGTGTGGCACAGTCGTTAACATTGCTGCCTCACAGCGCCAGGGACCAGGATCAATTCTTGGCTTGGGTCACTGTCTGTATGGAGTTTGCATGTTCTCCCTTCTGCGTGGGTTTCCTCCTGCAATTCAAAGATGTGCAGGTTAAATGGGTTAGCCATGCTAAATCTCCATGGTGTACCCAAACAGATGACAGTATGTGGCAACTAGAGGATTTTCACAGTAACTTCATTGCAATCTGAAAGTAAGCCTACTTGTGACTAATAAATAAAAATTAAACTTTGCTCTCATCTCGGCTGAGTGATTTGGATAGTGAACAGGACTTGGACCCCTATCTGGTTTTCTTCATTGGCAATTAGGATCTGTCACACTGGCTGAGACTTAAGGCTGATGGATCATTTGAGTATTGAACTTCTTCAGTCCCATTGCACTTAACTGTGGAAAGCATTCTTCACGTTTACTGGATTGAAAAGTATGGGGATGGCTCTGCTGTTCATGTGTTGTAGCAGTCAGGCTGGCTGGTAGAAGTGACCAGACATGAGTTCAGAATCCTCTGCAAAAGTTCAGGACTGGCATGCCATTTTTGCAACTTCCTGGTCAATAGTTGGACTTCCTAACACTAGTATTCTGATTAAAAGCATTAATGTGTTGATAACCTCTCCTAACAAAATGAGATGGCACATTTTCCCGCAAGATTAGAATGTTCCGTATTCCCCAAGAGATGAATATTATAATTTTCCTAAAGTTTGGGAACAGTTGGTACCTCGAGTATTATAATCTGAATAGATTTTACTTGTTTTGCCAAAACAGTTCTGTACATCTACTTAACCCTGAAATAAGATGTTGGTCCAATTTGTGTGTAAATGTTAAATGCTGGTGTTTAGAATATAAAATTTTAAAAATTGCACTGTGGTCAGTTACATGTGATGTGTTCTTATCCAGTTTTGTAGGTTTTGGTTTTGACTGATCACATTCATGGTGAGGTATAAATTTAGAACAGTTGACAGATTGTGCATGCTCATGCTTTTGTGGCTTATAATTGTCTTAAGGAGCAGTTGAGAGTTGCAGGTGAACAGGGAGACAAAATTGTGCAGAAGGCTGTAGTATGTGCAGATGAAGCAGAATTAGAGACATATACAAAACATTTTCTTCCGTTCGTTAAGGCTTTGGGTGCTGGCATCCATTGCTATCTAATGTAAAAAGCTCTGCTGCTTGTCCAAGTGCAGATAGAATCAGCAGGCTACAGAGGGCAACTCCACCCAATAATCTAAAAGTGGCTGCTGATGTGCAAATTTTCCAGAACCAGGTACTGGATTACTATCAGGCGCACAAAATAAGTTTCCTCCTCAGTCCCCACTCCTCTTAATTAACTATTTCACTGTACGCAATCCCTTTCTCCCCCCTGTCCTGACATCCCCCCCCCCCCCAAACTGTTACCCTGAGGTGAACTGTACAGTTGGAACTTGATCCTGTTGCCCAATGAATGACGTGTTTATTATGGAATCTGAATGAAATGTATGTTTGAATATACCTTTCAAGCATTTGGTATACAAGCTGCGTTGACGATTCAGCTCTCCAACATCCAGTGGAATGTAGTATGTATAAAAAGAAAGTCACAAATGGTTCTGTTTCACCGCAAAAGCAGTGAGACTATTAGCTCCTTCCTTAAAAGATATTTGGGCTGCAAGGCCCAACAAGCTTAAACGTTTCTATTGGTTAGCCCCACCGTGTTTATCTTTCAGTGATACATTTCACAAAACTACAACAAAATGGCTTTCAACTTTCTCTTAAGACAGCCTGTAAAATCCTACTGGGGTATTGAAGATCAAACTCTGGTCACATTCAGGCGTAAAATTCGATAGATAAGTACATAGCTACTTCCATAAAATGTTCTGTTTTAGCAATGCATGAATTTCTATAAGATTCTGTTTAGCTTTGTTTGATGGATAACTTCCAGGTTGTATTTTTGTCCTCATTTTTTCTCTCTTGAAGGAATTTATTTGGCTATCGTTCCACGGTGTTGATATCTTTCCAGTTCCTTTCCCCGAGAGGCCAGTCTTCAGATGCGGTCCTGTCTGGTGAGTATTGATGGGTACTAATAGGATAGTACTCAAATGTTGACACGTACTTGCTCACAGGACTCACTGGATAGAGGTCGAAAATGGCTGTGCTATCATTTCGTTCCCCTCTGTCGAAATCCGTTAACTCCAAGCCTGTGATTATATTTAGCCGATGTTTATCTGTGCCGTCACTATTGTCATGGAAGCTACAACTAAATGCCGTGACTTGAACGTCAAGGAATGGTAACCTGATAAGCAGGAGTAATATCTGCTTTGAAAGTTTCAAATAAATGGCTACTCCTTGCAGCGAGAAATTATTTTATTTAGTTTGTTTGGAATGGAAGTTTTCTTTACATTTCCCCTTGTCTTCAGTTCTGGTGATGTGCAAACCCAAGTGCCAATTGTTTTTGTTGATGAGCAGTACGGTTTCTCAAAAGCACTTTCTTCCTCGTGGCTGCAATTGTAACAAGTTATGTCAACAGTAAACTTAATCACCTGGCATGACTGCCTTTTACTCAACGTCACTCAACAGATTATCTGCTCCTTGGTGGTGTTGCTGGTTTGTTTGACCTTGCTATGCAAAAATTGGCTGCTACAGAATGGCTGCGCGTCAAAGACGGTGGATTTGATTGGCTGCCCTGTGTTTTTGGACACGATGTGAAAGGTTCTATATAAATGGAAATCCTTTACTTGGTCAGGAGAGCAAACATGGGAATGTGGCGAAGAGGTTCCACCATCACCTGTTTCTGATGTGTCACATTACGGGGTGTGGCTTGACAATTGAAATCATAACATATAGTAGTGACCATCTGGGATAAGTTATACCACCATCCGGTTCACTGCTGTTGGAAGGAAGTGTATTTGGAAAGAAAACGAGAAGTGATTGCCATGATTTCTGGAATTAAATTGGGATGAGAGTTTTAAAATGTCAGATGCGGTGAAGTACTGACAATTCATTGCTATCTTCGGCTCCAAAAACTGCTGATTGAACCAGAGAAGGCAAGAGTGGTGTGTAAAGAACAGTAACAGTAAAATGTCAAACAAAGCCTACCACCTGGTTCTATTTTGGTGGCCAGAGATGTTTCCACAGATGCCAGACCTGTTTAGTGTTTCGAGCATTTTCAATTTCATAATTCCAGCATGCACAGGATTTTTTGCTTTTATCAAAGAACTATTAATTATCCAATTAGTTAATTGTGAACACATCCATTGTCAACAAGATTTGATTACTATTTTATACTGAGCTGCTAACAGGAAGAAAAACCGTCGAAATGGTCGCAGTGACAATGGTGGTTTGGGACAGTAGGCAAAATTTTAAACAGTAATATGGCCGTCCAAGCCTTCGAATTTGCTGCATTTTGGTGGAGATTAGGTTCAGATGGAATCTTAATCGACTGTGATCCTCCCAGCAGTAATAGCCTGCTGAGAATGGCTGTCCTGACTTGCGTGCCCTACCTGGCGAGTTCAACCCAAGGATGGAAATTTTCCAGATTAAGATATTTGGATGAGACAGCAAAGTTAGGTTGTTGATTTTACATGAGGCTGACACAAACATCGGGTATTACTTGAGATGGATGAAGGAAAAAGTTACTTGAAGAGATAGATAATTGGTTCGTTTATTGAAAAACTGGCAGGTGCTAAATTGTGATACAGATTAAGTTTGTAACAGTTAAAATGTATAAAATTATGAACATTTTTATATAGACAAATAATTTTAATATGTTGCAAAATGCGAGTCTCAATTTTGAAATGTAAAAACGGAAAATCTGCACTCTGCATTTTGGATTAGAGAGAATCCCGTGTTATCAGGCTAGGTTCCTTAAATTCTTAATATGTGCGACTTGGGTTTAAAAATTGGGGATTGGCCCCCTCGCAATCTACTCATTGGAAATCCTATGGAATGACCATTCTATCGCACGTTTACTTGCAGACATGTGGCAAGAGTCAGTGACAATGCCAGATGAGGTGTAATCGTTTTCTAGCAAGTCCAGCCGCTTTTTCCGTCTTCAAGTCGGGAAGCACATTGAATTTTCTGTTTGTGTCAGATTGGTTTCGATACTCGTCCATTTCTAGCCAATTTAACAATGTCAGATGCTGACATTACATAGATAAATGTGATTTGGACTACTTTGCTCACCTGGAACGCAAATGCCAATGACAATTCTGTTTGCATATTGTAATCTCAGCAGCTCTTAGCAAAGAATCAAAACTTTCATGAGCAAAATGACAAATATTTGAGGAACGAAACTAAACAAGGAAGATACAAACAAAATATCTCTTTTCAAAATTTCTCCTCCTAGTTTGACCCTGAAGCCACACCACCAAAGCTGTTGGGTTACTCCGGTTTATACAGTAGTTCTTTCGATGAGTATTGACCATGCGACGCCCATGTTCACAAATGAATAAAACAAAAACACATCCTCCTGCACTTGCCTAATTAGCATCAAGAACACTACCCAAATTGTATTCTCATCTCCATATACCAACCTCTCATTGGGACCACCGAGACTATCTCAGCGCATTTCTGATCAATGATTCATGATATGAAATACTGCTAGTACTTGTAATTAAGTTAATGTAAGTTAAACATTTCCAGCTTCAGTGGTTGGTGAGAGGAAAGGGAGGAAGTGCGGGATGATTTGTAATGTGTTAAATGGACATTTTTATATGCATTTGTTTTGTTCAGTGTCCCTGAAGTGCAAAAGAACAGGCAGGGCATTATGTGTCACTTCATGAGGTTAAAGTGTTGTAGCACCATGAGAGGACGGTGGCTGGAGAAGTTGTTTTGCTGATACTGATTAAAGGATCAAGTGAATGATTAGCCCGAAGAATCAGATGGGCTTCATTTGTTATGAAGTACCACTTTATCTACCGTTTAACTGAGGGGTTATTTTGAAATGGGGTTTTAATGTTAACGTTCTGAACTCCGGAAGATGATGTAAAAAGACTGCCGAGAATGTTTTTTTTGCCCTGACTTTGACCTGATACCATATACCAATGTTGGTTTTTGATATTGGTATCTCATAATTTGAGTCCTTTTCAGGGCTTAGAGGTGGACTTGAAAAGGTGTGCTACATGTGGGGGCGTGTATCAACCTGGCTTCAGAGGTTGCTCACTCCACGCAAGGTGTGAGCATTTTTCTAATGCGTCGGCCCAACCAAGAATTTTCACTTGATCTCAAAATGTACACTTGGTCAAAATGGTGGTGGTGGTGATGTGAAGATTTTCCTCCCCACACTGCCACGCCAGTTTAGTAAAGTTGAATAGTTTTGTCAGTATTGAGCTGCCTTGGACAGAGCAATGCCTTGTATGTTTCCAATCCCCTGCCACATGGTGGTGCTGCAATGACTCTGCAAATGCATGGTTTTCAAATTGAAATTGCTCTCGCCCTGATGATTTGCGCACCTCTCAGATTTCTCTGGTTTTATATTTATGCTTTGTCTGTCAGAATTCTCTGCAATGATATTGCTGTTTTCCTTGTGTCATTTGTTATCTTCTGAAAGGGAAGATAAATCCCAATAGATTTGTGTTAGTATATCCAGTGTAAAGTACATTTCATATTCACCAGTAGGCTTACATTAGCACTGCAGAGAGGTTACTGTGAAAATCCCCTCCTCACTACACTCTGTGCCTGTTAGGGTACACTGAGGGAGCACAGTAAAAATTACCATTTCAGGTATGCCAATACGTGTTACAATAAAAATTCAAATCAAAGTCTTGCACTTTTGGGGGAAACCCACATAGACATGGGGAGAATGAGGAAGCTCCATACAGATAGTGGCCCAAGCTGGGAATTGCACTGGGGTCCCTGGCGTTGAGAGGCAGCAGTGCTAATCACTGTGCCACCATGCTGCCCTTGATGTCTCTGTGGTCAGAAGTTGGAAATCCATTGTCACAAATTGGAACAGATATTAGAGATGAGAAAAAGGAAATCTTTCCTTACTCTAAAATGCTTTTAAAAAAAACTGATACTCTTGCAACTCTTTTCAGAGAATATCAGTTCAATTCAAGCTACAGGATATTGGATCATGATGAGCCAAGTCAGCGCACAATCAAGAGAGCTTGTTGCCACAACATTTGTTTAAACAAAAGTACAAACAAAACATGGTTAAGAAGCTCATATACAATATTTGTAAATATTGTATTGATTAAGGCTTATTGTATTTCATAACCAATTACTGCACACAAAATATCATAAGGATTGTTATCCTGGAACGTGTTACAGCCTGCATGCCAGGGATGTTCCTTCAGATTATTTTTGTATTAATGTTTCATTCAGGGCCACAGAACAAGCATTGTTCTGAGTACAACTGTTGAGGAATGCTGCAACATAGCTGTATTATAGCAAGGAACAAAAAGAGACCATTGAGAATCATGAGCTGTTCATGTCATGTAATGAGATTGAGATTTAATTCCACATTCGTGCTTTTGCCCCAAATCTCTGCATACCTTTGATTAACAAACTATCTTAGATTTGAAACTCTCAATTGATCTAATATAAGGTATCACAAGCTTTTGACATGCTTGGGATGTGTAAAATTTCTCATGAATTTCAATTTTTCTTCCAATTTTCAAACTTTCTGGTCCTGCAAACAGTGGAAATAACTTAGCTTATCCAGTCCTCTTAATATCTGGACAAATTGGAGCAAATTGCTCTTTAATCATGGATATTCCAGGAAATAAAACTTCAGTTTGTAATAACTTCTCATAATTTAACTCTGGGAATACACATTTTTGTAAACTTAAGGAGCACTGTAAGTCTGAGACATCCCCCCTCCTGTGTGGTCTGCAGAAGCCCACTCAATACTCAAGTTTATAAAATTATGAGGGGTATAGATAGATCGTTGGGAGCTTTTTCTCAGACTAGAAATGACAATTACAAGGGGGCACAGTTCAAGATAAGGGGGGAAATGTTTAGTGGAGATGTGCGGGGGACTTTTTTTTTACACTGGGTGGTGGGGCCCAGAATACATTGCCAAGTGAGGTAGTTGAGGCAGACACGTTAGCAATATTTAAGACTTATTGGATAGACATGTGAACAGGTGGGGAATAGAGAGAAACAGGCGATTAGTCCAGCTAGGACAACGTGATCAATGCAGGTTTGGTGGGCTGAAAGGCTGTTCCTGTGCTATACTGTTCTTTGAGGACTTAGCTGAATAACTTCTATTCGCTTGTGTCCAAGTCCTTCAGATAGAGAAAGCATGGTGGCACAGTGGAGTATTACACTAGTTAATACTGGACTTGGGTTTGATTCCTAGCTTGGGTCACTCTGTGTGGAGTTTGCACATTGTCCCTATGTGTGGTTCTTGTTCATGTACTCCAGTTCTCTCCCACAGTTCAAAAAAATGTGCTGGTAGCAGAATTGGCCAGTTTAAACTCTCCTTCAGTGTATCTGAACAATGCTGGAGTGTGGCGACTGGGGGATTTTCCCAATAACCTCATTGCAGTGTTAATGTAAGCCTATATGTGACTAACAAATTCCACAAATAAAAAATGGGAATTGTTTGCCACTTTCTGCAGAAGAACAGGGCTTGTTGAGAGTGGTGCTGAATCCCAGGTGATAAGTCAATTAATACTGTTTTTGGATGCACAGGACCTCAATACAGTACACAAAGGTAGTCCTACAGTCAGCTCTCACTGTTTTCATGCCACAGGAAGGTGCTATGTGAACTGTCCATTGCTTCCTCAGGAACAATTTGCAGTACTGCTGATTTTAACCAAACAGACGATGATAGAAACCCACAAATGTAGGTGTACAAAGGCTTGCTGTGCTGTTAGGAGAAAGTAGATATGTGGAGCTGACCTCCCTTTGTTTCAAACAGAAAATTGTTTTTGACAGATACAAAACTCAAAGGCAATGTAGAAACAACTTGTAGAAATGTTTAGAAGAGAATAAAGTATGTTTTCATATTTGTGATAATAAGCAAAGTTGTACATGGAGTTGATGGATGTCACAAGTTTTTTTGATATTACTTTTTCAGAGTTACAAAGCGAAAGCCCATAACTCACATGCGTGCTTGTTCCAAAAACCACTTAATTGAATCCAATTCCTGGTCTGACAAGAGCAATGCACAAACTGACAAGAACAGCCAAACTGCCTGATCTTGGACTTGATCTTTGTCAGACAACCGGCATATGATGAGTTAACACAGCTGCTATTTTTGATGAAGCATTGTAAAGCACAAATGCAAGGTTCTTGGGATAAATGTGGTCAAATGGGATAAATGGTAGTCACAGGTTTCTTAGGGCTGAGGTTTCATTTAAAAGCTGATTCAGTATTAAATGTGAAGTTTAGCTCGGATAAGTGCATGAAATTGTGAAGATAGGGCCTGGGTGGGATTGTGGTCAATGGAGACTCGATGGGCCAAATGCCCTTCTGCACTGTAGGATTATATGATGAAGTGGGAATAGGTTGAAAATTGCATAATGTTTGACAACCACCTGGCAGTCTCACTGCTGGGATTTTTATGGGCGAATTGTCAGGTACCAGACTTGAGGTGTAGTGATTACTATGTACTTGTTGCTGAAATGAAACTAGAAAACTCAAACGGGGAGTTAGAAGAGCAAAAAGAGGTCACAATGTTCTTGGCAGACAGGATCAAGGAGAATCCTAAGGCATTTTATTCATGTTAGGAACAGATGAGTTGTCAGGAAAAAAAATCAGACCTCTGAGACAAAGGAAGGAAATTATGCTTAGAACCCACGGGAATAGGGGTGATCCTAAATGAATACTTCGCATCAGAATTCATAAAGAAGAGGGACATGTTGACTGGGAGTGTCTTAGAGGGAGGTTTTGACCCTCAGAGAGAATCTCCATTATGAGGGAGGAAGTGTTAGGTTTTTTTAAGGAAACATTAAAACTGATAAGTCCCGAGGGCTCAATGGCTTCTATCCTAGATTGCTCAAGGAGTCAAGAGATGAAATTGCTGGGCCTCTGATGGAAATCTTTGTCTCTTCATTGGACACAGGTGACGTCCCCGAGGATTGGAGGATAGCAAATGTGGTACTGTTATTTGAGAAGGGTGGCAGCGATAACCCGGGCAACTATAGGCAGGTAAGCTTGATGTCTGTGGTAGGGAAGTTGTTGGAGAGGATTCTTAGAATGTATGCATGTTTAGGAACAATCTCATTAGTGACAGACAGCATGGTTTTGTAAGAGGAAGGTCGTGCTTACAAATTAAGTTTTTTGAGGAAGTGACAAAAAGGGTTGACGAAGGAAGGGCCATGAATGTTGTCTATACGGATTTTAGTAAGGCTTTTTGACAAAGTCCCTCATGGCAGGTTCAAGGAGAGATGGCTAGATGGGTAGAGAACTGGCTTGGCCACAGAAGACAGAGGGTAACAGTCGAAGGGTCTTTTTCCAGCTGGAGGTCTGTGACCCGTGATTTTCTGTAGGGCTCTGTACTGGGACCTCTGTTATTTGTGATGTATATAAATGAGCTGGAAGAAGGTCTGTTATCAGCAAGTTTGCAGGTGACATGAAGATGGCTGGACTTGCGGATCGTTATGAACATTATTGAACAATACATAGAACATAGAACATTACAGCACAGAACAGGCCCTTCGGCCTTCGATGTTGCGCCGACCAATATAAAAAGCAATGCCCCTCCAAACTAAACCATTCCCTTCTCTTTCATATACTTATCAACTAACCTCTTAAACGCCACCAAACTTGGCGCATCTACAACTGCTGCAGGCAGGGCATTCCACTCCCAAACCACCCTTTGGGTAAAGAATACAGCAGGATATAGATAGGCTGGAAAATTGGGCGGAGAGATGGCAGATGGAATTTAAACCAGATAAATGCGAAGTGATGCATTTTGGAAGAATTAATGCATGAGGGAGCTATACAATAAATGGCAGGGCTATCAAGCGTATAGAAACACAGAAGGATCTAGGTGTGCAAATCTACAAATCCCTGAAGGTGGCAGCACAGGTGGAGAAGGTGCTAAAGAAGGCACATTGGTATGCTTGCCTTTTATAGGATAGGGTATAAAGTATAAAAGCTGGAGTCTGATGTTATACTGTATAGAACACTGGTTAGGCTACATTTCGAGTACTGCGTCCAATTCTGGTCGCCCCACTACCAGAAGCACGTGGAGGCTTTGGAGAAAGTGCAAAGAAGGTTTACCAGGATGTTGCCTGGTATGGAGGGTCATAGCTATGAGGAGAGGTTGGGTGGATTGGGTTTGTTCTCCCTGGAAAGATGGCAAATGAGGGGAGACCTAATAGAGGTCTCTCGTGGGAGGTTAGTCGAGAAGGTCAAGGCAAATGGGATACAAGGACAGGTAGCTAGATGGAAAAGCAACTGGCTTGGTAATAGGAGACAGAGAGTAATAGTGGAAGGGTGTTTCTCTAGCTGGAGGTCGGTCACTAGTGGTGTGCCGCAGGGCTCGGCACTGGGACCTCTTCTATTTGTAATATATATAAATGACTTGGAAGAGGGAGTAGGTGGAGTGATCAGCAAGTTTGCAGACGATACAAAGATGGCTGGACTTGCGGATAGTGAGGAGCATTGTCAGGCGATACAGCAGGACATAGATAGGCTGGTAGCTTGGGCAGACAGATGGCAGATGAAATTCAATCCTGATAAATGTGAGGTGATGCATTTCGGGAGAAAGAATGTAGGGGGGAGGTATATGATAAAGGGGAGACCTATTAAGAGTATAGAAATGCAGAGGGACCTGGGGGTGCAGGTGAACAAGTCTCTGAAGGTGGCAGAGCAAGTGGAGAATGTTGTGAAGAAAGCATATAGTATGTTAGCCTTTATAGGAAGGGGTATAGAGTACAAGAGCTGGCCTTTAATGTTGCAGTTGTATAAAACGCTGGTTAGACCTCATTTGGAATACTGTGTCCAGTTCTGGTCGCCCTACTACCGGAAGGACGTGGAGACTCTGGAGAGAGTGCAGAGGAGGCTTACCAGGATGCTGCCTGGTATGGAAGGTCTGAGTTAAGAGGAGAGGTTAGCCAAATTGGGACTGTTTTCCTTAGAAAGACGTAGACTTAGAGGAGATCTGATAGAGGTGTACAAGATTTTGAAGGGGAAAGATAGAGTAAAGAGTGTTAAGCTTTTTCCTAGGATGGACTCAAATAGCACGAGGGGTCACGGGCTTAGGGTGAGGAGGGTAAGGTATAATTTGGATGCTAGAGGGAGTTTTTTCTCACAGGGTGGTGGGGGTGTGGAATGCGCTACCAAGTAAAGTGGTGGAGGCAGGCACTCTGGAGTTATTTAAGAAATACTTAGATGGGCACATGAACAGAATGGGAATGGAGGGGTATAGAAAACTGATTTAAAATAGGCATCATGAGCCTTGGGAGTCCCTGGGAAGTGTGTAAATAGATAATGATATTGATGTACTTGTTTTTATCCTACAGGTGCTTTGGTCCACCTTGTTGTCTTACAAGGGGCATACACGCGACGGGTCGTGAGAGGACTGCTCTTGGACCTTTTTCAAGAGTATCCTACTGCTTCACAGTTAGTCTATGCTTGACCTGGACCATTTGATGGGCAACACGACAGCTCAGTGACTATCGCTGTGCTGCGCAGATACATGGATTTGGGCCTGTGTCTGTGGGAGTTTGTACATTCTCCCCGTGCTTCCGTGGGTTTTCTCCGGGTGCTCCGGTTTCCTCCCACATCCCAAAGATGTGCTCTTAGGCTAATTCTCCCTAAATTGTCTCAAATTTGGTTTTTAATCCATAGATCTATAAACATGGACAGGGATCGCGTGTAGAAGTGGGAACATCGAGGTGGCGGCGTGGGCTCGTTGGGCCGAAGAGCCTGTTTCCCATGCTGTTTTGTTTGTTCTTTTGACGTGTATGAAATTATAAAGGGTGAATAGTGGGAAGCTTTTCAGGTCGGAGGTGACGATCACGAGGTGGTCACGGGCTCCAGATGAGAGGTATAATTCTGACAGAGGGAATTTTTTTACACAGAGTGGTGGGGGTCTGGGATGTGCTGCCAAGTAGGGTGGTACAGGCAGACATGCTGGTATCGTTTAAGATAGTCACACGAGCAGACTGGGAATGGAGGGATACAAACGAATGATCTAGTTGGACCAATGGGTGGTACAGTCTTGGAGGGCCGAAGGGCCTGTTTCCTGTGCTGTACTGTTCTTTGTTCTGTGTTATTATAAACTGTCCAAACTGCAGAAAAGATATTAAGTCAAGTGAGCCTGCACTGAGTCTGACTATTTTACAGAAGGGAGAATGTGCAAATTTCAGTGTTATTGAACACTGGAATTGAACTGGGCTGTAGACTTCCCACAGTCATCTAGGGCTGGTTTGTTGCACTGTGCCACGAGCTAATAGGATCAACTATCGTGCTGCCTGATCATATATGTGGCACATGGAGTGAAGGAAAGAAGGGAAGTGGAATGAGGGACTATATATGCCAATGGCTGCATTTTGGCATGGAGGTAATATATGGAGGGGAGGGGGGTCAAAGGGTAGAGTGAGAGCAGCAAGGTAGCACTGTGATTAGCGCATGATTAGCACCACTGCCTCAAAGCTCAGGACATGTTTGATTTTAGCCTTTGGTTCCCTTTGTCCAGGTGCTCCAGACCTCCCATATCCAACAATGTGCAGGATGGGTGGATTGGCCATGCTAAATGTCTCAGGGCCCAAAGGAAGGGGGGAGAGTCGGTGCTGACTCAATGGGCCTGTACGGTTTCATGAATGCTATGTCAAAGGGCAAGGTTCGAAATAATGTGCTGGCAATTATGCCAGCCCATAATGTGCTGGCAATGTAGAATTGGGATGATCGCTGGTGTGAAAGCTGCTTCCTTTAGGACCCAGTCAGAAGTAAGAATGTACCCGGTTTAAGTCCAACCGATTTATTTGATAGTAAACTCCCACAAGCTTTTGAGGCTCTGGTCTTTGTCAGATGAAGGTGGTGTTCTGGTCTTAAATAGCATATATAACAGCACAGACATTTTTTAGTTACTGATTAGAATGTAAATCTTTACATTTACCTGCCAGTCAAGTTTTAAAGTGGTCGACAATGTGAGTGGAGAGAGCACGAAGTACAGGTTAGAGAGATGTGTATTGTCTCCAGCGAGCACAGTGAGGTTTTACAAACCCAGGCAAGTCATGGGCTTACAGATAGTGTTCATGATGTAAAGATGCCGGCGTTGGATTGGGGTGGTAAGAACTCAGTAAGAATTTAGCAACACCAATTATTAATCCAACCGATTTATTTGATAGTAAAAAAGCGAGCTTTCAACACTCTTGTGTCTTCCTCAGGCAAGTGCAGTGTTGAACACTGCACTTGCCTGCTGAACTTGTCCCACTTGTTGAACACTGCACTTGCCTGAGGAAGACACAAGAGTGTTGAAAGCTCGCTTTTTTACTATCAAATAAATCGGTGTTGCTAAATTCTTACTGAGTTCTTACAGATAGTGTGACAAGATCGTAGTTGAGGTTGTCCTTATGTGTGCGGAACTTAGCTATCACTCTCTATCTCAGCGACTCCGCACTGCCATGTGTTGTAAAGGTCCCCTTGGAGAATGCTGAGCCGAAGGTCGGAATGGCTGTGTCCACCCTTTAGGACCCTGCAGCCTCTTCCCCACCCTGCCACTCAGCAGGCTGCGCAAGCGGGTCAGGGGTTGCCATGACGTCATAGCGGACGTGGCACGGCGGCCACGCCCACTCCGGGAGGAGCGGGTCGGCGCACGCGCAGTCCAGCCGGGTGGCAGGGACAAAACGGCTCGCGCAGGAACCGTTGGAAAATTCAAACCGTCCGAACGGCCACCAGCGTCCAGCCAGGGGGGCAAAACCGAACCCGGCGCAATGGCAGCCGCACAACAGGCCCAAACCGAAGAGACTGGACTCAACGGTGGGTGACAGCAGCCGCCGGATGTGTGTGTAATATAATTTATGTGAATATACATTACTATCACTCACCGTGAAGTAAAGCCGCGCTAAAGTGAGGGCAGCAACTCCAATGAATCTCGAGTTGTCGAAGAGGCGGGAATGGTGGTTTGCGAAGGAACAACATTAATTTGAAGGCGGCTTGGATTTTTTTTCCTCTCGGGAAGCAAACAAAAACACGAGGGGCGTGGCGATGACGAGCTGATTGATAGCGCCATTAACCAAGGGGAGAGCAGAATGTTGTGTCGGGCCAGGGAGAGCCAGCCAATAGGGAGTGGGGATGGCACAATGAGAAGCGGGGCTTATGGGGGCGGGGTCAGGGGCGGGGCCTCATGGGGATTGGGATCAGTGTTTGGATGGCAAGGTGGCCTTTCCCTGGTCCCCATTCTCACCCTTGTCAGCCTTGGCCAAAGATTTGATTTATTATTGATACACTGTGGAAAGTATTGATGTGTAGAAGTAAGTTTATTTACTGATCATAAGGTGTACATTAAGACTGCAGTGAAGTTCCCCCACTTGCCACAGGCCAGTGCCTTTTTGAGTGAATGTACTTAACCAGAACATCTTTTCAGAATGTGGGAGGAAACCAGAGCACTCAGAGAAAATCCACGCAGACACGGGGAGAATGTCTGTGTGGAGTTTGCACAATGACCCTGGGTTCCCTGTTGCTGTGAAGTAGCAGTGCTACTGTGCTGCCCACTGTATAGATATACAGTGACAAGTATTATTTCTTGCATGCTATAGAAACAAAAAATACCACTCATAGAGCGGGAAATAAGAGAGAGCAGAATGTAGTGTCACATTCATAGCTAGGGTGTAGAGAAAGATCAACTTAATGCAAGGCAAGTGCAATCAAAAGTCTGACAACAGCAGGAAAGAGGCTGTTCTTAAGTTGGTTTGTACGCAATCTCAGTGTTTTGTATCTTTTTCCTGACGGAAGAAGGTGGAAAGGAATCATCCTCAGTGTGTGGAGCCCATAATTATGCTGGCTGCTTTGCTGACCTAGTAAGAAGTGCAGACAGAATCAATGGATAGGAGGATGGGCTACATTCACAACTTTTTGTAGTTCCTTGCGCTGTTGGGCAGAGCAGGAACCACACCAAGCTGTGATACAACCAGAAAGAATGCTTTCTATGATGCATCTGTAAAGTTGGTGAGAGTCGTAAATGATATGCCAAATTTCCTTCATCTTCTGAGAAAGTTGAGACGTCGGTGGGCTTCCTCAACTACAGTGTTGGCATGGGGTGACACTCCTGCCTCCGAGTCAGACTGTTGAGGGCCCCTCTTTCTCTCCCTGCAAACAAAATAAACCTTTCTAGGCTGGTGTTCAAGGTGCTGTCCTGAGGAAGTGCAACACTGCCTGAAGTGCCGTCTATCACAGAATCCCCATATTGCAGAAGGAAGCATTTTGTCCACGGAATTTTCACCAATCTTCTGACAAGAGTATTTGTTCTTTATTTTTCTTTATTTATTAGTGTCATGAGTAGGCTTATATTGACACTACAATGAAATTCCTCAGTTGCCACACTATGGCACCTGTTCACTATCCCTGTAACCTCACAGACTTAGACTTAGCATGGTTAATTTGTCTAATGTACACATATTGAGACACTAAGGGGCAATTTACTGTGGCCATTCTTCTTAACCTGCATATCTTAGGAGTGGGGGACGAAACTGGAGAACTTGGAAGAAACCCACATAAACATGGGGAGAACATGCAAACTCCATACAGACAGTAACTGAGGCTGAACCTGAGCCCAAGTCCCTGGTGCTGAGAGGCAGCAGTACGAGCCACTCTGTCGCCCCATCTGGCAGATAAAACTGCACATAATCTAGGTTGGATCTAAATGTTCCCATGGGCAAATGCTAGGAAAATCTCCTTTGAATATCCCAGCACCAAAATTTATCTCTTCAGTGACTGTCATACAAATAAATGTGCTCATCATTTATCTCACTGTTGTTTTGGGATTGAGTGGGCCAATTTTCTGTTGCACTTCCAAAATTACCTTGTTAAGTGCATTCATTTTTTTAAAACAAAAATATATCATGGAATGTCAAATCCTTTCACATTCTTGGGAGTTTTTAAAGCTCATTCTTGATCTCCAATCCTTTGGAATGACCTGAACCTGCAGGTGTTTAACTTTACTCATTGCTCCGTGATGCATGTCTGTTGGTGATCTGAAATTAAATGGGCTACATGGCTAATTAATAAACACTGGCATTAGCAAATGGACAAGTCTTAAAACAAAATGATTTCTGATTAAATAAATGACTATTTTAATTTGTGCTAGTGGCCTGTTTCTGCACCATAATCTATGTGCTATATAACTTTAAATATGTGCTAAATAAATTTTTGAAAACTTAGACTCTAAGAGGGACTTGATAACCTGTCTGTAGGGTGCCTTCATCTCCCACCTAAGCTGAGACCAGTTTTCAACACAAGCTGGCAAAATGAAATGTTGCATATGCAACACGATGAATATTTCTCTCTACTATTTTTAAACCAGCAAAAAAAATTCATTCCTCCTAATTGTGAGATTCTCTTTGGCATTGTAGAGTGACACTAAGTTCAGTAACTGTTCCTAAAGTGATGGGATTTGTATTTCGGATGCTGTATGCCAATTAGTTTTGAAGTACAATCGCACAATTTCAACTTTGCATTTCCTCTTGCTTCAGTTGACAATATAAAGTTTGGAAAGTTTGTCTTTAAACCTTTAATATTCTGCTTGTCAGTTCCATGTTAACATTAAAGCCAAACTAACATTTGGTCAAAAGTGAATGACATTGTGCAGTTCTCCTTTCTGTCACAAGAAAACTGGCCAAGTCATTTTAATCAATGAATTACATGTTGTTTCGCAAGCTGCTGTTTTACAACTGTGTCCTTTACAACAAAATCAGTTAATGGGAAAAAATAGCAACTACTTCGAAAGCAGCCCTTTTAACAGTTATGTTATTGTCATGGCAAAATTAATGATGGTAAATTTTGTTAAGGGTTTGTTTTAACTTTGCTTATTCTTGGAAATGTCATTGTGAAGCTTTTTAGACAATTGTGTTCTTGTGCTGAGTTAAAATTGAGGAAATCTAACCAGTGAATTGCTGGAAATAGGAGTTTATGTCTTGAGAAAGAACTTAATGTGTGTTTCCTTACTTAGTGCATTCCATCAACATGTCTTTCTTTAGTGTTATGATGGACCTCATTTGAGAGTCTCATGTAGAGAGTTTATTTCAGGTAAAGGCTTGCAAATTCTGGATTAAAGTAATACTGTTTTTCAAATGGTTATTAAAACATAAAAACTAGGAGCAGAAATTAGGCCATTCGAGCACTCAGGTGTTAAATACCAGATGTTTAGGTGTGACAGTTTTTTTTCTCCAACAACCAGTTATATTTTGGGGAGAACTAGTTTTGGAAACCAAAACTTTGTGCTCTTATTTGTAGCATTCCAGCAGTGTTTTACATTTAAAAAAACCTTTCTTGCACACACAAGCACAAAACAAAGTATTTTCTGCATCCTGTAAATGGTCTACCTTTCAGCCAAATCACTTTCTGAACATTTATTTATTTCTGTTATCTCTAGCCTACCAGGTCATTTCACCAGATTAATTATATGAATGTTACAAAACAAGTCGTAGATTGTTAAGGTGCAAGGATGACTATTTGAAGTATCTGAAACTTTGGAGCTGCAGAGAGGCTGGTCTATTAGAAAAATTAGAAAACTAAATGCGTAGCTTGAATATTAATCTTCTTCAGACTGCTTAGCGAGTCAAGTTATTTTACAGGCTCCTGCTTTTGAAGGAGGAGCTGGATCAGAAACAAAAGCAGCAGGAAACAGGAATACCAAACCAGATAATAAAGTTAGTTGGATCTGAAGTTGGATCTTGTAGTGCAGGCAACAGAACTGCCAAAAGAAAAAGTAGAAGTGAACAACATTTCACTGGTGTCGCTGCAGGGAGGCAAAAACATTTCATATATTTCAGAGCATAGGAATTTATAATGGTATAAGTGATGGTGCTGGCAGGTTTAAAATGTATAGTGTATGAATAACTGGTATTTCGGGAACTTGCTTATTCAAGTTTAATGAGAAATAATGATTGGATTGACCATTGCTGTATTCTGTTCATCAATTTGTATTTGCTGCCAAAGATGCAATAATATGAGATTAAAGTTGTGTAAAATTCTGTGGCATGTTGCATAACCTGAATGGATTTGCAGTTAAGTTTTGAAATTCAGATTGTTTTCACAGTTCTTGTTCAACTTGGTTGCTTATGTGGTATTGGAAAAGCAATTAGTGTTATGTGTCTTGCATACAGGATATTACTGAGGCAAAGTTAAATTCTAATAGTCCAGATCATGAATGGATTAGTGTTCCATTCTTAAATACAGATGAGATATGCAGTGTTCTCCATTGGCTTTTGGTTAAATGCGCTATTCTGCGTTGCTAAGTTGCATTTCAGAAGCTTCGGAGTCATTGTTTTTTTTAAAAATGAAATGTCTCTGACCAAGTTGCATTTCAATTTATTAAATATTTTAAGCAGTTATGCATAGTTGTAAAAAGTGCAGCTGTATAGTCCTCTGAAAAATAAAATACTTGCCGAACATCCTTGTGAGCACAGAAGAGGAACGTAGAATATAGAACACTAGAGCACAAACAGGTTCTTCGGCCCACAAGTTCCGCCGATCATATCCCTACCTATCAGGCTTATCTATAACCCTTATTCCCATTAAATCCCATGTACTCATCCAGAAGTCTTGGAAAAGACCCCAATGGGTTCGCCTCCACCATCACCGATGGCAGCCGATTCCATTCATTCACCACCCTCTGAGTGAAAAACTTACCCCTGACATCTCCTCTATACCTACCCCCCAGCACCTTAAACCTGTATTCTCTCGTAGCGACCATTTCAGCCCTGAGAAATAGCCTCTGAGAATCCACCCTATCGATACCTCTCAGCATCTTATAAACCTCTATCAGGTCATCTGTCATCCTTCGTCTCTCCAGGAAGAAAAGACCTATCTGAGAAAATACAACCCTTTATGTTGTCAAAGGCAGATCGTGCCTTACGAGCCTGATTGAGTTCTTTGAAAATGTGACTAAACACGTTGATGAAGGAAGAGCAGTAGATGTGGTTTATATGGACTTCAGCAAGGCATTCAATAAGGTCCCCAGTGCAAGACTTTTTGAAAAAGTGGGAGTGCGTGGAATCCAAGAGGCTGTTGCCTTCTGGATCCTGAACTGGCTTGCCCATAGAAGGCAGAGAGTGTGGTAGATGGATCTTTTTCTGCATGGAGGTCATTCACCAGTGGAGTGCCCCTGGGATCTGTTTTGGTACCCTTGCTATTTGTAATTTTCATAAATGACCTGGATAAGTAGTGGAGGGATGGGTTGGTAAGTTTGCGGACAACACGAAGGTTGGTGATGTTGTGCATAGTTTGGAGGGAAGTCAGAAGTTGCAGTGTGACGTAGATAGGATGCAAGACTGGGCAGAGAAGTGGCAGATGGACTTCAACCCAGATAAATGTGTAGTGGTCCATTTTGGCAGGTCAAATGGGATGAAGGAATACAATGTCAAGGGTAAGACTCTTAGCACTGTAGAAGATCAGAAGGACCTTGCTCCGGGTCCATAGGACTCTTAAATCGGCCTCGCAGATGGAGGATGTGGTCAAGAAGGTGTATGGTGTACTAGCCTTCATCAATTGAGGAATTGAGTTTCGGAGTTGGGAAACCCTAGTCAGACCCCACTTGGAGTACTGAGCTGAGTTCTGGTCGCCTCATTACAGGAGGGATGTGGAAGTCATTGAAAGAGTGCGGTGTAGATTTACAAGGATGTTGCCTGGATTGAGTGGCATACCTTATGAGCATAGGTTGATGGAGCTCGGTCTTTTCTCCTTGGAGAGACGAAGGATGAAAGGTGACCTGATTGATGTTGAGAGGTATTGATCAGGTGGATTCTTAGAGGCTTTTTCCCAGGGCTGAAATGGTTGCTATGAGAGAACACAGCTTTGAGGTGATGGGGAGTACATACAGAGGAGTGTCAGGGGTAAGTTTTTCACTCAGAGGGTGGTAGGTGAGTGGAATCGGCTGCCGTCGGTGGTGTGGAGGCAAAATCGTTAGGGATTTTTAAGAGACTTCTGGATGAGTACGTGGGATTTAATAGGATTGAGGGTTATAGGTAAGCCTAGTAGGTAAAGATATGATCGACGCAACTTGTGGGCTGCAGGGCCTGTTTGTGCTATAGTTTTTCTATGTTTTGTTGGTTAATACTGCGCAATTATTTGAATAGACCTCGTAACTAGCCATACATAGTGTTGTGCAGCTGGGCCTTGACCTTTTAGTTTTTTCACTGATGGATTCATTGATACTTTTATGGAGATTAAGTTGTGCTCCATTGGAGAATTGATTAACATGAAAGAAGTTTATAGCAACATCAGAAAAGTTGAAGTTGAGAAAAAAATTGTTGGGCAAACCAAAAGTTAGCATTTTTTCTCGACGTATCAAGCTTAAACAAAGCACTTTTCTATACGCATGTACTAGTAAGGCTTGTGGTTGTTGCCCATCCCCTGTTTGCCTTGAGAAGTTGATGGAGTTCCTCTTAATGAGCTCCATATTTTTGTTCTCCAATATATACTGAATAGATTATTATAAATAGTTATCATGCTTCACATCATTTTGAAATGGTGCAAATGAAAAATTGTTATGGAAATTTGAAATTATACAAACATGACGAGAAAATGCAGGTTAACATTTGCAGTTGGAAGCACTGAGCTGCTATTTCTTGATGCGGATTAAAAAATAATTTTGTTGTGTATCTCCAGTCTTTCCTGTTTAAGAACATTATTTTGCATTTTGTAATATTGTGTGTTTTAAAAAAATGTCTGGTTAAGAAATCAAACTTGGGTTAAGTAAAGCATAAGTTGAATTAACATGAAAGCATAATACCTTGTTCATAAGTGTTGTGGAGTTCAATTTAATTTACTAGGAAAAAAAGCGAGAAAAAGTATTTAACATCATTTTGAAGTCTAACACAACTCCATTTTACAGCATAAAACTTGTGAAAGTTTGCATCAGCAGTGCTTTATGTAATTCAAGTGCTTTGATATGAGTGAGAAAAATACCTGACCATGGTGATAGAAATGTTACAATTGAAATCTATTGCAGAACAATTTTAAGTTTTTAAAGGTTTATTTATTAGTATCACAAGTTGGTTTACAATGAAGTTACTGTGAAAATCCCTGAGTCATCATGTTCGGCCACACTGAGGGAGAATTTAGCATGGCACCTAACCAGCGTGTCTTTTGGACTGAGAGAGGAAACCAGAGCATCTGGAGGAAACGCATGCAGACAGAGGAGAACGTGCAGAGTCTGCACAGACAGTGACCCAAACCGGGCGTTGAACCCAGGTCCCTGGTGCTGTGAGACAGTAGTGCCACTGTGTCGCCCCAGATACCCAGACAATTGAGAATTTCAGAGTATGTCGTCCTGTCCCCCCACAGCCACAGCCACCCCCCGTCCCCACCCCATTGTACATTCCCCGTAAGGGAATATCATCTCCGCATGTACTCTGATAAAACTCTTTAGAATCTGACACATTTAATTAAGATCATCTGCTGAATTTCAATATAGGCTCAACCTGCTCAATCATTCCTCATAAAGCAACCCTTTCATCCCAGGAATCAGCCTTGTGTATCTTCTGTGAACTGTTCCAATGCAATATATTGTTTGTTATGGAAAACAAAACTGTAGTACTCCAGTTGCAGTTTCACCAATGCCTTGTGCAGTTGTTACAAGACTTCCATGCTTTTATATTAGGTTCTCCTTGCCAAAAGGACAGTATGATGACACAGTTGTTAGCACAGCTGCATCAGAGCGTCAGGTTCGATTTGACAGTGTGGAGTCTGCATGCTCTCCCCATGTCTGAGTGAGTTTCCTCTGGGTGCTGTTTTTCCTTCCATGCTCCAAAAATATGCAGGTTAAGTTGATTGGCCATGCTAAATTGCCCCTTAGTGTCCCAAAGATGTGTAGGTTAGGGGGATTAGTGGCATAACTACATGGGGTATGGGGATAAGGCCTTAGGTACAGTGCGCTCAGAAGGCAATGCAGACTAAATGGGCTGAATGGCATCCTTCTACACTGTGGGGATTCTGTATGAGAAGGCAACATCCATTCGTCTTCATAACTACATGTTGTGCCTGCATGCTGACTTTTCTAATTCATATTATTGTTGTGGATGGGTCTTCTTCTTCATGGAAGTCAGCCACCAGAGATCTGTTCTAGGACCCTTGCTGTTTGTCATTTTCATAAATGACCTGGATGAGGAAGTGGAGGGTTGGGTTAGTAAGTTCACCGACGATACGAAGGTTGGTGGTGTTGTGGATAGTCTGGAGGGATGTCAGAAGTTGCAGTGAGACATAGGTAGGATGCAAGACTGGGCGGAGAAGTGGCAGATGGACTTCAACACAGATGAATGCGTGGTGGTCCATTTTGGCAGGAACAATGGGATGAAGCAGTATAATATCAAGGGTAGGAGTCTTGGCAGTGTTGAGGAGCAGAAGGATCTTGGGGTCTGGGTTCATGGGTCTGCCCCGTAAGTGGAGGATGTGGTCAAGAAGGCATATGGTGTACTGGCCTTCATTAATAGAGGAATTGCGTTTAGGAGTCGGGAGGTAATGCTGCAACTTTATAAGACCCTTGTCAGACCCCACTTGGAGTATTGTGTGCAGTTCTGGTCGCCTCACTATAGGAAGGATGTGGAAGCTATTGAAAGGGTGCAGAGGAGATTTACAAGGATGTTGCCTGGATTGCCTTATGAAGTTAAGTTGAGAGAGCTAGGTCTCTTCTCCCTGGAGAGACGAAGGTTGAGAGGCGACCTAATAGAGATTTATAAGATGTTGAGAGGAATAGATAGAGTGGATTCTCGGAGGCTATTTCCCAGGGCTGAAATGGTCGCTACGAGAGGACACAGGTTTAAAGTGCTGGGGGGCAAGTACAGAGGAGATGTTAGAGATAAGTTTTTCATTCAGAGGGTGGCGAGTGAATGGAATTGGTTGCCATCAGTGGTGGTAGTAGAGGCGAACTCACTGGTGTCTTTTCAGAGACTTCTGGATGAGTACGTGGGATGTAATGGGATTGGGAGTTATAGATAGGTTTATGGCCTGGTAAGTATAGATATGATCGGCACAACTTGTGGGCCAAAGGGTCTGTTGTGCTGTAGTGTTCTATGTTCTATATACATTGGACATCAATTCCCTCAGTACTGCAGAATTCTGCTGTCTCCCGCTATTTAAATAATACTCTTCTTTTCTCTTATTCTTACTCAGTGGACAACCTCGTTTTGCTACATTGCACTGCATGTGCCAAATATTTCGCTACGCACTTTAAAGTCTGCATCACTTCACAGACAATAACCTCCTCACAAATTGCTCTCCTATATATATTTTGTATCATCAGAGAATTTGGCTCCACCACTGGCAGTCCCATCATACAAGCCATTAATATTGATGGCTGATAATTGAGGCCCTACTACTAATTCCTGTGGTATTCCACTGGTTACATTGAGCCAACCTGAGGATGACTTATTTATCCTGACTCCGTTTCCTTGGTTGCTTGTAGCTCTAATAAGCAAATTTTAACTCCCAACACCATGAGATCCTATCTTGTGCAGTTATCTTTTATATGACACTGTATTGAATGCTTTTTGGAAATCCAAATGCACTGCATCTTTTAGTGCCTTTTATCCATCTTTCTTGCTACATTCTCAAAGCATCTAATAAATTTGTCAAACACAACTTTCATAAAACTGTGTTGATTTTGCCTGTTTATCTTATGCTTGTCTAAAAGAGCTGTTTTTTGTCCTTCATAATAGATTCTAACATATTCCCAGTAGCAGATGTTAGGTTAACTTGCCTATTGTTTCCTACTCTTTGTCTCTCTTGTTTCTTGAATTGTGAGTCAGTTCTCTTCCATGAAAACTTGTGATGTGCCATCCAATGCTTGTTCCAAGGTTTATGCAGATTTGATTTTTGGCTTGTATGATGCCTTTCAGAACATCGGGAACATCCTGCCAAGTGCTTCACAGCCAGTCAATGTTGTCTTATGGGAAACTGGTATGATGATGATCAATGAGTGCTGATAGCCATTCAGCGTTTGGGACATATATTCCAACATGATTATTTCAAGCACTACATCTGCACTTGTTTCTTCTCATTCGTTTGCATATTAAAATATCTTCTCTTGTTGCTTTTTATTAACTGAAGACAAATATGTCCTTCAGAATGGGTGGTGAATGTTTGTGTTAATGTGAGTAAATCGAAAGATAGGAATGATAAACTTGTAAGCTGGTTTTAGGTTGAGGATAGAGTGTTACTAACCGGTCGTTGAAGTTTCAAATTAAAACTGCTACAGGAATCAAAAGTAATACCGTGGTTGGATTTTATAGTCATGCATGTGGAACGGAGCCCTAATAATATCATAATTGGAAGATTTGTTTCCTTGTTTTTAGTATTTTAAATTGTGGATAACATAGCAGAAACTGCAACTGTTTATGATTGCAGATTGAAGCAATTCTGCAAGTAATGTGGAATCTTTGTGAGGATAGATTTGAGTAATTTGAGAAGGATGCCTTTGCCATGTAGTTTCCCGAAAAAGGTGAAAGGACATGTCCGCTGGATGATGGCAGTGAAAATGCTGGATAGGAGGCTGACACAAAGCAACGTTTGCCGGGTCCTGTTATTTCCTCCGTTGCAAAAACTATTTGAAAGACTATGATATAACAGGCAATATTTGAACCACCTTATTTATCTTCAGTGATTTTTAAGGTGATTTATACCATGTCCTTCATGTCCATGGGAGGAATTTCCAGAATTTGAAATGTAAATGACTAAAGGCACAGCAGCCTTTGGATTAGTTAAAGGAAGTACAAATGCATAGAGGTCAGTGTTGAGGGAACACAGAGTTTTTGGATGATATTGAGACAGGAGAAGTTTAGAAAGATGTACGGAAAGAGTGGTGAGATGTGCGCAGTTCAGGAAGGATTTTTGTATGAAGATATCAATTTTAAAATGTAAGTATTACCAGACTAGGCAACAGTATAGGTCAATAAACATCAAGGTGATGGGTGAGAAAAATCGGTGTGGATTCCGCTACAGGCAGCCATGTTTTGCAGAAACTCAAGTTTATAAATGAAGGATGGGTTGATGAGAGGCTAGCCAGGAAAACATAACATGAGTTGTATCTGCTGGTGGCAAAAGCATGTATGAAGATTTCAGCATCATTGCAATGAATTGTGCTATATGGAAGATCTGTTTGGAAGCTCAGTTACATCAGGTAGACTGTTCAAGTTTAAAAGTAAAATGAATTTTTGGCGTTTTCTTAAGGTACCTGTTTAGAATTTCTTGACTTTGTTGTGGCCATTGCTGGCTAGGCCAACATTTATTGCTGAACCCTGATTGCCCTTGAAAAGGTTGTAGTGATGAGCTGCTGCCTTGAATCATTGCAGTCCATGTGGTGTGGGTACAACCATAGTACTGTTTGGAAGGGGAGTTCTAGGGTTTTGACCCAGTGACAGTGAAAGAGTGGTGATATGGTTCCAAGTCAAGATGGTGTGTGGCTTGGAAGTGAACTTGGAAGGTGATGATATTCCCATGCTTCTGCTGCCTTTGTCAATCTAGACAGAAAGATTGTGAGTTGGGACGGTGTTGCTGAATGAATCTTCATGAGTTGAACAATGCCACGATCTGAAGGCAGAATGTTCTTCATCAATACGCATGTAGTTATCTAGATAGAGTGGCTTGAATTGGTGATCTTTTAATGTTTATATATTGCTGTATACTATCACAGATTGTGCGTGTCTCTGTCTCCATGTTTACGGATGCACAAGTTGAGGCTGAAGCAGGAAACAAAACTGTATATTGGTGATTTTACAGTGGAGTGTTTTCTTACAAAAACGGCTAAAAGAATGTCCAAATGTATTTTCTGCAATTTACATTCAAAGTATTGAAGCATTCTCTGGTTCCCGTTAAGGTATTTCCACATCTCTGTTAAGTAACCTTAAGTTGTTTGGCAGCTGCAGAAAGCTGGCAGCTGTTACAAATTGCAAGACTATGACAACGTTTAGAAGTAACAATTAGTAAACGGGCTGATTTATATTTTTTATTTAAACATCACACATTACATGAGAGAAATTCTGAGAAATCGACCTGGCAAGCAAGGGGAAAAGTTTGCTGCCTGGTATTTAGGCTGGAAGCTTTTATTTTTGAGCTTTGGAAGAACTGTGTTGCATTGCCCCCTATAGTTAAGTAGTCCTTGCCATTCATTGTCTATTCTCACAGGTGAAGTATACCAACTTAGTACTAGAATGAATTTGCCCTTGGTGGAGTTAACCCCAACTCATCTCATTGCTTTTAATTGGTGGTGGTATTTGGGCGAGGGGGCTAATTGGTTGAAAAATAAGTTTTAGCTTTATAAATTGTATTTTTTAAAAATGTTTTAGGCTCCTGGGTGGAGTTACACTTGAAGAACAGTGGAAATGGGAACGATAATGGGATCAGCAGAAATGGAGGATTGGAACATGTGCCCTCATCTTCATCCATCCACAATGGAGATATGGAAAAAATACTTCTGGATGCTCAGCACGAATCGGGCCAGAGCAGTTCTCGGGGAAGCTCCCACTGCGACAGGTGAAGAAATAATCGCAATTAAGAGAACAGGTTGTAGCTTGGGAGATTCATGTTATTTCAGCATTTCATTTGGTTTTGTTCAAAACTAAATCCTTTTAATCGCTATGCTGTACAGGTGGCACATTGATTAGCACTGCTGCTTCACAGCAACAGGGATCTGGGTTTGATTCTGGCTTTGGGTGACTGTCTGTGTGGAGTTTGCATGTTCTCCCTGTGTCTGCGTGCGTTTCCTCCCACAGTCCAAAGATGTGTAGGTTATGTGGATTGGCCATGGTAAATGCCTGGGATTACATGAATGGGTGGGCCTAGGTCAAATCCTCTTTTGGAGAGTCACTGTAGACTCAATGGGATAAATGGCCTCTTGTACTGTGGGGATTCTAAATACACACATACAAATGGCTCATTTCAGATTCTGCTGTGTAATTTTGTTCCTTGTGTTGCATGCTATTTTCTTTAGGCGTTATCTGAAAAAGATTATTCAATGTGAGATTTTTATGAACTCACATAAATCATAAGATTCCTGGATTGATACTTCATTGTTATTCACTTGGCATTATTATTCAAACTTGTGAAACAAAGAATTCTCACCTTGGTTTCAAAAAAGGCTATCTCCACCTCTGTACCAATTATCATACCCTACATTATCTATGTTGTTGAATACTCATCTGACTTCCAGTCTTGTGTTGTCTTGGGATCCCAGAGCAGAAACCCCAAGGTATATTGAGCTGAAGTAGACAATTTTTTGGTTTTGGCATTTGTGTCAAGATAAGGTATTTTACCCCAGATGTGATTCTGTTGACGCATTAGAAAGCTTTTATCAGAACAAACTTTATAGTTTAACTATGTTGAATAATTTGGCAAAACCTTTACCAATCACAATTGCTTGGATAAAGGGGGAATTGATTCAGACACAGATCATATTATTTGCCTCACGCCTGACTTTACCAAGTTTTCGTGCCCAAAATGGGTGCAAGCTAATGGTAAAATTAGACCCTTAGTCATTGTAAAAATGGTGTGGACTGTTTTTAGTTGCCGTAGGCAGTGGACTGAGCTTAATTCACCAGCCAGCCTGTAGATTTCACTTCAACAAAGCAAACTGTGAGGCCTCTGCTGCTGGAGCCAGCTTGAAGCAACACCTGGTGGGCAGTGCCAATGTGCCAGGCTGGCACTGCTCAAGGGGCATACATTTGCCCTCAACCTTCCCATTTTCACACCAGCTGGACACTTGGAACCATTCTCGTAAAAATCTGCCCCTAGGTCTCTTTTATTTAAGTCAGTTTCTCTCTCTGTCTGTCTGTCTCTGTGTCTGTCTGTCTGTCTCTGTGTCTGTCTGCAAGGGAAATGCTCATCCACGTCTTTGGTAATCTTTTTGACTGTTCAATAATGGTGCTTCACCTCTTGAGTTAGAAGGTCATGAAGAACAAACTTGTAGTTTAATAATGAAATAGTTTGGAATAGACTTCGCATGCATTTTATTTAAGTTCCTAAATTTGTTAAATGCTGCATAAAATTCTTTACTGTATGCTGAGGATAACCATGTTGGTCATGCAGAGTGCCTTGAGTATTGTGGGCACAAGACTTTGCAGAGTGCAGTCCACACCAGTTGAGGGGGCTTCATTGAGTTCATGTTGTAAGTGCTGATCTTTTGTGCTAGTTGGCTACAATGTGTATTGCTGTGTCAAGTTATTCAGAGTTTCAGTGAGGCAAGAATTCTTCACTTGCTCTTTTATTGAAGAAACTTTGTTGTTGCTGCCAATCCTGGTTATGTATTTCAGGAGTTTGAATTTGATTGAATGAATTAGAAATACTGTCAGGCTGGTTATGCTGGCTTAATCTGTGGATGCTGCCACAAATTTGTCTCACTAATGGATAATTTTTGGACAAGTGCATAGTCAGAATATTCCATGTTCACTGAACCATGAAATCTGAATTTTCTACATTTTAACTAATGAAGCTGAATCAGGACTGATACATTTAACAAAATTATATCCTATTGCACTGTTTATACAATAACTTAGTTTATTTAAATGTGTTTTGTAGAATACTCATGTATAACATGTATTTGTATCAGTTGGCATAAGGAGTACATGATTTGGCCTCTCAAGCCTGTTCTGCTATTTGATGTACTATGCAAATGCCAAGAAGCTTAAAATAAGCAACCTTGTTTCAGAAAGTTGAAATGTTTCAACAATCATTGCACTGAAATCTGAATCACTACCTCAGATTATAATATAGAACATAGAACAATACAGCACAAACAGGCCCTTCAGCCCACAAGTTGCGCCGATCACATCTACCAATCCACAGACCTATCTATAACCCCCTATCCTATTCGATTCCATATACTCATCCAGAAGTCTTTTAAAAGACCCCAGTGAGTTTGCCTCAACAACCTCCGACGGCAGCCGATTCCATTCACCCTCTGAGTGAAAAACTTACCCCTAAGGTTTGAAGTTAGACAAGTCCCCTGGGCCGGACGGGATTTACCCTAGGATTCTCTGGGAGGCGAGAGAGGCGATTGCAGAGCCTCTGGCTCTGATCTTCAGGTCGTCGTTGGTTACAGGTATAGTGCTGGAAGACTGGAGGATAGCGAATGTGGTCCCACTGTTCAAGAAGGGGAATAGACACTTTCCTGGGAATTATAGACCGGTGAGTCTTACTTCTGTTGTGGGCAAGGTATTGGAAAGAATTATTAGGGATAGGATTTATAGTTATTTAGAGAGAAACGAATTGATTGGGGATAGTCAGCATGGTTTTGTGAAGGGTAGGTCGTGCCTTATTAACCTCATTGAGTTTTTTGAAAAAGTGACCAAAGAGGTGGATGGGGGTAAGGCAGTTGATGTGGTATATATGGACTTTAGTAAGGCGTTCAATAAGGTGGCCCACGGAAGGCTTCTGCAGAAAATGCAGATGTATGGGATTGAGGGTGATTTAGCTAATTGGATTAGGAATTGGCTAGCAGATAGAAGACAGAGGGTGGTGGTTGATGGGAGATATTCATCTTGGAGTTCGGTGACAAGTGGTGTACCTCAGGGGTCTGTTTTGGGGCCCCTGCTGTTTGTAATTTTTATAAATGATCTGGATGAGGGTATTGAAGGATGGATTAGTAAATTTGCAGATGACACTAAAGTCGGTGGAGTGGTAGATAGTGAAGAGGGGTGTTATAGTTTGCAGAGAGACTTGGACAAGTTGCAGAGCTGGGCTGAGAGGTGGCAAATGGAGTTTAATGCGGAAAAGTGTGAGGTAATTCACTTTGGGGCAGGAATAACAAATGTGTAGAGTACAGGGCTAATGGTAGGACTCTTAATAGTGTTGAAGAACAGAGGGATCTTGGTGTATATGTGCATAGATCCCTGAAAGTTGGCAATCAAGTCGATAAGGTTGTTAAGAAGGCATACGGATTCTTAGCTTTTATTGGTAGGGGGATTGAATTTCAGAGCCGCAACGTCATGTTGCAACTGTATAAAACTCTAGTGCGGCCGCACTTGGAGTATTGTGTACAGTTCTGGTCCCCGCATTATAAGAAAGATGTGGAGGCATTGGAGAGGGTACAGAGGAGGTTTACCAGGATGTTGCCTGGTATGGAGGGCAGGTCTTATGAAGAGAGGCTGAGGGATTTGAGGTTGTTTTCATTGGAAAGAAGGTGACTAAGAGGAGACCTTATTGAAACATATAAGATGATTAGAGGTTTAGATAGGGTGGACAGTGATAGCCTTTTTCCTAGGATGGAGAAAGCTAGCACGAGGGGACATAGCTTTAAATTAAGGGGTGGTGGTTTTAGGACAGATGTCAGAGGTAGGTTCTTTACCCAGAGGGTGGTAAGGGTATGGAATGCCCTGCCTGCTGCAGTTGTAGAAGCGCCAAGTTTGGTGGCATTTAAGAGGTTAGTAGATAAGTTTATGGATGAAAAGGGAATGGTTTAGGTTAGAAGGTCTTTGCTTTTTGTTAATTGGTTGGCGCAACATCGAAGGCCGAAGGGCCTGTTCTGCGCTGTAATGTTCTATGTTCTAACATCTCCTCTGTATTTGCTTCCCTGCACCTTAAATCTGTGTCCTCTCGTAGTGACCATTTCAGCTCGGGGAAATAGTCTCTGAGAGTCCACCCTATCTATTCCTCTCAACATTGTATAAACCTCTATCAGGTCGCCTCTCAACCTACGTCTCTCCAGTGAGAAGAGTCCCAGCTTCCTCAACCTATCTTCATAAGGCCTGCCTCCCAATCCAGGCAGCATCCTTGTAAATCTCCTCTGAACTCTCTCAATACTCTCTACATCCTTCCTATAGTGAGGTGACCAGAACTGCGCACAATACTCCAACTGGGGTCTGACAAGAGTCTTATAGAGCTGCATCATTTCCTCCTGACTCCTAAACTCTATTCCTTGATTAATGAAGGCCAGTACACCGTACGCCTTCTTGACCACTTCCTCCACCTGCGAGGCTGATTTAAAAGTCCTATGGACCTGGACCCTGAGATCCTTCTGCTCTACAACACAGCTAAGACTCCTACCCCTTATATTGTACTCCTTCATCCCATTATTCCTGCCAAAATGGACCACTACACATTTATCCCCGTTGAAGTCCATCTGCCACTTCTCCGCTCAGTCTTGCATCCTGTCTATGTCTTGTTGCAACTTTTAACATCCCACCAGACCATCCACAACACCACCGACCTTTGTATCGTTGGTGAACTTACTAACCCATCCCTCCACTTCCTCATCCAGGTCATTTATGAAAATGACAAACAGCAGGGGTCCCAGAACAGATCCCTGGGGCACTCCACTGGTTACCGACCTCCATGCAGAACAGGACCCATCCACAACCAGTCTCTGCCGTCTGCCGGCAAGCCAGTTCTGGATCCACGAGGCCAAAGCCCCTTGGATCCCATGCCCTCTCACCTTCTCCAGAAGTCTTGCATGGGGGACCTTATCAAACGCCTTGCTAAAGTCCATGTATACTACATCCACCGCTCTTCCTTTGTCAATGTGTTCAGTCACATTTTCGAAGAACTCAACTAGGCTCGTGAGGCATGACCTGCCCTTGACAAAACCATGTGGAGTATTTCTAATCAGTCCAACTTCTCCAAATGTCCATAAATCTTGTCCCTCAGAAGCCTCTCCATCAGCTTACCAACCACTGAAGTCAGACTCACCGGTCGGTAATTTCCTGGACTATCCCTGTTCCCTTTCTGAAAGATAGGAACCACCATTTGTAAATTTATTATTCGTAACTCGTTTCTTATAGAAGAATAAAAATATGCTTCAACCATTGAGTTTTGAGACAATAATTTCTTTGTCTTTAACTGAGAACTGTGTTGCATCATGATGATGGAATGCTTTGTCTGTGATCTTGATTCTACTGAAAACTCAGTCGGAGTTACCTAACTGCTGGAATGAAGTACATAATTTTGAGTGCATGAAGTTTGGATGGTTTGCTTGTAAGCTTTTGAAATCAGGTAGCTTATCAATATAGGACAAGGATCCCTTGGAAATCCTTTATTAATACTGACTTTGAGACTTTTACACTCAATCATTTATATTTTGGTACTATATTTTACAGATGCATATATAATTCACATCTGGCAACTTGATTATAGTTTGCTATTGACTTCCTTGGTTCAATTTTCCAGCCAGTCTCGTCCCCAGACACCTCAGATGGCTCAAGCAGTCTTTGAAGTAGAACAGCGCAGCAGAGACAACAGTTCTCAGGTGTGTTGAACTTTGTAGGATTAACTGTTTATTGCATTAACAACAACTATAAGCATGCATTTATTTATCCCTTGCATGTCACAAAATGCGCATGAGTGTGTTTTCAGTTCAAATTTTTACATGAATAAATATTAAGATAGGAGTCCAAATGCTTCAGTTAAACTTGTAGATTTCGAAGAGCAGCTCAAGACAAGAGAGCAAGAGGTGTTGGGAGGGAACTATAGAGCTTGGTACCTAGGCAAGTGACGATATGGTTGCCAAGTTGGAGCAGTTAAGATCATGCATGTGAAATAAGCCAAAATTGGAGAAATGACATGATCTTGATGGGGAACTGGGTTTGAAAATACTGCATAGTTTGGAGCATGTGAGGGTCTGGAAGGGAGAAGTTTAAAATCAGACTTGATGCCAGTGTAAGTCAGAAAATGCAGGAATGATGATGTGTGAAATTTGATTTCGTTGAGTTAAGGTGCAGGCATCTGAATTTTGGGTGAGTTCAAGTTTATGGGGAATGGATTTTCTTTTGTTTCAGATTAGCAGTGATTGATTTATGAGGTTATTTTAACATGGATTAAATATAGAAAGAATCAATGTTTTTAACATATTTTTGGATCTTACCTCATTTACAAAGTAAAGCAGCCCTGTCACGTGAAGTATAAGCCTTTAAACTAAATAATCAGTCTCCTGGATCTCACAATCATATTGTATTCTTTATCTTCTTCCTCTCTTTTCTGAATTCTATCTTAGTAAAAATTATTGATTTATATTTGGTGTAGTTCAGCAAGCTTCTAGTAACTCATCCAATTGGCATTGTTCCTGTGAGATGTGACAGTGAAAGGTTAGCAGGCTGTTAATGAAGAAGGTCAAGGGCCTGAATTTTTCACACAATAGGCATGTGCACTTGCTGGTATTGGAAGCAGGTGCAAAATGCGCTTCCAATTGCAATGGCCAAGGAATACAATTACTGGTTTGCTACCACTAATTGTGGCACAGTGGTTAGCACTGCTGCCTCACAACATCAGGGACCTGGGTTCAATTCCACCCAGTGTCGGATCACTGACTGAGTTTGCATATTCTCTCCATGTCTGCCTGGGTTTCCTCTGAGTGCTCGGTTTCTTCCCACAGTCTGAAAGCTGTGCGGGTTAGGGTTGATTGCCATGCTAAATTGAGTGTAGTGTTGGGGGAGGAGGGGCGGGGTTAGCAGGGTGATGTTATGGGAATAGGTTCTGGGTGGGTTTGTGGGCAGTGCAGACTCGATGGACTGAATGGCCTCTTTCTATATTGTGGAAATTCTATGATTGTAATGGGCTGCCAGCTTGAAAAGCATGCTGGGAAAGGCTCAGTGTGGCTGCATACGGTTCTGGTCACCGCATTACAGGACGGCTGTGGAAGCATTGGAAAGAGTGCAGAGCAGATTTACCAGGATGTGGCCTGGTATGTTTGGAAGGTCTTAGGAGGAAAGGCTGAGGGACTTGAGGCTGTTTTTATTAGAGAGAAGAGGATTGAGAGATGACTTAATAGGGGCATATAAGACAATCACAGGATTAGGTATAGGGGACAGTATGAACCTTTTTCCTTGCATGGAGATAACTAGCACGAGGGGACATAGCTTTAAATTGAGGTGTGATAGATATAGGACAAATGTCAGAGGTAGGTTCTTCACTCGAAGAGTTGTAAGGGTGTGAAATGCCCTGCCTGCAACAGTAGTGGATTCGCCAATATTAAGGGCATCCAAATGGTCATTGGATAAACATATGGATGATATTGAATAGTATAGGTTAGATGGGCTTTAGATTGGTTTCACAGGTCAGTGCAACATCAAGGGCCAGAGGGCCTCTAGTGCACTGTAATGTTCTATGTTCAGCGCTGCTAGGGGAGATGAGAGAGAGAGGATATGGGTTGGCACTTATTATTTGTTCCCTCAAGAACAGTTAATATGGAACTGTCTCAGGGAGCTTCACACCTATTTTTTTTAAAAAAGTACAATGTACTCCAAGTGGGATCTGACAAGAGTCTTATAAAGTTGCAGCATTACCTCCCGACTCTGAAACTCAATCCCTCGATTAATGAAGGCCAGTACACCATAAGCCTTCTTGACCACATCCTCCACCTGCGAGGCCGATTTAAGAGTCCTATGGACCCAGACCCCAAGATCCTTCTGTTCCTCAACACTGCACTTTTAATCAGTTTTTCCAATTTTAATTTGCTAACCTATCAAAAGTACAGATTTGAACAATGAACAACCAGAAATGAGCTGCATTCATGCTAAATGGATGCAGAAATGAATTCAAAGTCAGAAGTGGTATTGTCATGGTATACCAACTGAGGCCAGGAGGTCACCCAGTCCAGAATAAATTAAGGATTGAAATAAAAATGAACTCACTCGTACAAAAGTACTTTTTTTTTTAAAAGAATTAAAAAAGCTGCACACCTATTTTTTTTGGAAAAGTAGTGTCTAAGCAGCGCAAACTTCAGTTCCCAGGCACCTTTTCTATGTTACTTCAGCTGTGCATTTGATCTGCACTTAAAATGTAAAGGTTGTTAGGAATGGGTTAACTTCCACTCTAGACTTCATTTGTATGTTAATTGTTTAATAGAAATCAGCAGGATATGTAAAGGGGTGGCACTGAGTGTTGGTATGTGGAATTGTGAACAAATAAAGTGAAGTTGTGAAGAAGCTGGACTTGCATCATCTTTTATTACTGAGCTGCAGCTGAGAGGCTCAACAAAAGTCAGTCAACCCACCTGCCAATCGTAAAAATGATTGCAAAATTTTGTCCAAGTGATCCCTTAATGGACTGAATTATCGGCTTGATTGTTGTCAGACACGTCCCCAATGCATCACGTGATTTACTTGTTCCGGGTCAGGTATGCACACACCCAACATGTAAAATGCTGGCCCTTGGCATTTTGCTTGATATTCTCTGTGCTGAGTTTGCACTTCCTTGCAGAGCAAGGGCACTCCAGTGCTGTGCAAGAAATTGCAACGATGTGTGGAATTGAACTCTTAGAAAAGTCAGTCTTTTTATGGGAGAGAATGAAAATATCTGGTTCTCAAGTCAACAGCATCTCTGCAGACTAGGTCAGAGTGAGTTCATTTTTAGTTTAAATCCTTAATTTATTCTGGACTGGGTGACCTCCTGGCCTCGGTTCAACTGGGTATACCATGACAATATCATTTCTGACTTCGAATTCATTTCGGCATCCATTTGGCACGAATGCAGCTCATTTCTAGTGGTTCATTGTTCAAATCTGTACTTTTGGTTAGCAAATTAAAATTGGAAAAACTGATTAAAAGTGCAGTGTTGAGGAACAGAAGGATCTTGGGGTCTGGGTCCATAGGACTCTTAAATCGGCCTCACAGGTGGAGGATGTGGTCAAGAAGGCTTATGGTGTACTGGCCTTCATTAATCGAGGGATTGAGTTTCGGAGTTGGGAGGTAATGCTGCAACTTTATAAGACCCTTATCAGATCCCACTTGGAGTACTGTGCATAGTTCTGGTTGCCTCAATACAAGAAGGATGTGGAAGCTATTGAGAAGGTGCAGAGGAGATTTACAAGGATGTGCCTGGATTGGTAGGCATGCCTTATGAGGATGGGTTGAGGGAGCTGGGACTCTTCTCCCTGGAGAGACGTAGGTTGAGAGGCGACCTGATAGAGGTTTATAAAATGTTGAGAGGAATAGATAGGGTGGATTCTCAGCTGTTTCTCAGGGCTGAAATGGTCGTTATAAGAGGACACAGATTTAAGTACAGAGGAGATGTTCGGGGTAAGTTTTTCACTCAGAGGGTGGTGAGTGAATGGAATCAGCTGCCATCAGTGGTGGTGGAGGCGAACTTGCTGGAGTCTTTTAAAAGACTTCAGGATGAGTACATGGGATTAAATGGGATTGGGAGTTACAGATAGTTCTATGGCCTAGTAGGTATGGGTATAATTGATGCAACTTGTGAGCTGAAGGGTCTGTTTGTGCTGTAGTGTTCTATGTTCTAAAACTAAATCGATTTGACTTCACTTTCAATGTGGAAGTGATCCAGGAAGTCGAGGGCATAGTGAGTTAATGTGTAAATGTGATGTTACGTAAAAAGTTACAAAAAAAAGAAACATTTCAGAAAATGAAGAAAAGCAGAAGGGAATAGAAATATGGAAAAGTAATTGTTCATCTTCTATGCTGTTGTTCACTGTTAAAAATAAAAACAGTTGCCTATCTTTTGCTAATTCCCCACTCAATTTTTTTTCTCATTTGGCCTCATGTTCCACATCATTTCTTATACAATAAGTATCTTATTTCATTTGCCTCTTTTCCTTTTTGCTTGTTTTTTTTTTGGTGTATTTTTTTTTTTCTTCCATTGCACCCTTCTCTCACAATTATTGTTTTGAACCTGAACTAGTACCCCATGTTTGTGGTGAGATCTAGTTGGGGACAAATAATGTTTTGTTTCAAGTTGACAAAGTTTGTCTTTTTAAAAAGCGTTTAGACAGTTACATGGGGAAGATGGGTACAGAGGGATATGGGCCAAATGCAGGCAATTGGGACAAGCTAAGAGGTTTAAAAAAATGGGTGGCATGGCCACGTTGTGCTAAAGGGCCTGTTTCCGTGCTGTAAAATGATTCTTTAAACTCTATATGGTAAATGAAACCAAAGCACATCCAGTTGTCTCCCTCACACTTAGCTCCAAACTTTTAATTTTTGAAGATGAAGCTCTGAATTTCCTCAAGCAGCTCCAATCAGAGGGTTTTAGTGACTGCACACTCCCACTTTCATCTCCTGAGATTCCGATCCTTTGGTTTTCTAGGTCTGCATTCCGGCTTCTCACTGGTGCAATTTTAGCTGTTTAAAAGCTGGCGACCTTCTTTGGCTGGCACTGCTTCTGGATTTCACCCATCTCCCCATGCTAAGATTTCTTCTGAGCCCTAACTGTACAGAGCCATCAAACAGCTCCTGGAACTTTTCCGAAGCCCCAACTACCCAAAACCAATAATGGCATTACTTTTCTGCCTGCAATCTGGTAACAATGACACTTCTTCCCTGCCTTAAAACATTCATACCCCCAACAAATACGTACAAGTTGACATGCTACAACTTCAAGCTCCACATAACTCCATGATGACAAAGCCTTTCAGGGCAGCAATGCCCAGGTCCCTTGTGGCTCCAGTACTAACCCACATCATCCACTTAGGCGTGCTCACAATGACTAAAGATATCAGCATGCATATTCAAATAGGAATAAACTTGGTGCATCTACCAAAATGCTCTGTAATAGGGATAATAAAAGATCATTTTAAAAAATTATGAATTGCAGGTGTTGATCCACTTCTGCTTTAACCCCAGATAGCCCTCACCTGTACAACAATTCACGGTGGCAGGAATACGTTCTGTTTTAATTGCTTAATGCTGGAGATTACAGTTTTATTATCAGAATTTTTATTTGTAGAAAAAGATAAGACATTTCCTTTATGTTCAAAAGTATGTACACTGACTTGTAGTGGATCAAAATAAACCCAATATGAATCACACACAGTAATTTCCAGGAGTGAATGGAAATTTATTGAAATGCTGCATCCGTGATAACATTGCTCAGTAAAGCAGGTCTAAAAATCCAAGTCTTGCTTTCATAGAACATAGAACATTACAGCGCAGAACAGGCCCTTCGGCCTTCGATGTTGCGCCGACCAATTATGAAAAAAAAAGCAATGACCCTCCAAACTAAACCATTCCCTTCTCTTCCATAAACTTATCAACTAACCTCTGAAACGCCACCAAACTTGGCGCATCTACAACTGCCGCAGGCAGGGCATTCCACTCCCGAACCACCCTTTGGGTAAAGAACCTACCTCTGATATCCGTCCTATAACTATCACCCCTTAATTTAAAGCTGTGTCCCCTCGTGCTAGCTTTCTCCATCCTAGGAAAAAGGCTATCACTGTCCACCCTATCTAAACCTCTAATCATCTTATATGTTTCAATAAGGTCTCCTCTTAGCCGCCTCCTTTCTAACGAAAACTACCTCAAATCCCTCAGCCTCTCCTTATAAGACATGCCCTCCATACCAGGCAACATCCTGGGAAACCTCCTCTGTACCCTCTCCAATGCCTCCGCATCTTTCTTATAATGTGGGGACCAGAACTGCACACAATACTCCAAGTGCGGCTGCACTAGAGTTTTGTACAGTTGCAACATGACGTTGCGGCTCTGAAATTCAATCCCCCTACCAATAAAAGTTAAGACTCCGTATGCCTTCTTGACAACCTTATCGACTTGACTCTAGTGGTTTACTAGTGGTTTCGGTTTACTCTAGTGGTTTCGGTTTACTCTAGTGGTTATAAAATATAAGAAATCATCAGACGTGAGATACGTGCTCTTTGAGGGTGCGGTTCAACGCTGTGATATATTATCAGCTAATGCCAGCCCTGCAATATTTGTAATTTAAAGCTTAGTTATGTCTTTGGTTTTCTCCCAATTAAAATGAATAAAACAGGAAAAAACATTTATTTCAAGAAGCTGCTGAATCTAGAACAAAATATGAAAAAAAAAATTCGTATAGTTGACACTGTTAGCTAATCCGGCATTTCCACATTGGCCATTGTGAAAGTGGTTCTGAGGTTCTGTTTGCAATTATTCTTCATCTTTTGTCAAACCCTGACTTTAAGTCCAGTAAACTGAAAAATATTGAAAAATATCATCATTGGAAGCTCAGGTTCAAAAGTGTTGAAATAATTTTGTGCATGCTGGGGATGTGAGAGAAATTTATTCTTTAGCTTTTTTTGTAGTCTGAAGATGATGGTTTGGAGAGGGACCAAGAGGTAGAAATTACGATGAAGAGGAGTGCTGAATGGATTTCTGATTGGTCAAGTAGACCTGAGAACATTCCCCCAAAGTGAGTATTGGTTTGAGTTGTGAAAAGTCTATTATATGGTGTATTGTTCCTCGCTGTTGCCTTGATGCCATGCAAATACAAACTATTAAGTGGATGCTGTGTGCTCAAAGCATGCCCATTGTTGATAAATGATGAGGACTGCACTAGTTTAATTGATCCTGAGATATTTAAACTCGCAGAACAAAGGAGGTCATTTGGTCTGTCATGTTTGTGCCAGCTCTTTGCGTGAATAATTCAACCAGTCCCACTCCCCCACCCTTTCCTGTAGCCCAGCAGAGTTTTCTATATAAATAATTAAGCAATCCCCTTTTGAAAGTCACAACTGAACTCACTTCAATCACTTTTGAAATAAATGCATTCCAGTTCCCAACAGCACTCTTGTGTTGGAAATTAAGTTTTTCTATGTCACTTTTTATTCTCTTGCCATTTACCTTAAGTTGGTGTCCTCTGGTTTCTCGACCCACCCACTCTTCAGAATAGTTCCTCTCTGCGTGCTCTCTCTTGACTTTTCATGATTTTGAACACCTCTATCAAAATTGGTAGACATATTGCTGGAGAAGGGTCGAGTAATGACTATTGTGTTCTTTGTGCTGATCTTTTATTTGCTAGTATACTTCAATCTTTTTCTTTTGAAGCGAATAACTCCTATTTGAAGGAATTTGACACATTTAGGATGTCATATTTGGCTTTTGTGTGTTTGTCACAATTAAACATGTCTTGCTGGGGATGCTGGCTGATGATAATTCTTCCTCCCAGTTGGGTTACTGAAGCTAATTTTTGCAACTCCAGGTGAGATAAGGTAGTTCTGTAGAGATCAGGATCAATCCTATGCTGTGGTCAGAATATGCTTGATCAGCTCTTTACTCTGCTATGTTGCGGTCCTAACTGATATTACAACAGGATGGAACCTGGCTTCTTAGATCTGAACTTTACTTTTTGCTTAAATACTTGGAAGACAGTGAAGAGTCAACTGATGAATCTGTTAAAAAAAAAAAGTATGTATTAAACAGTAAGGATGAACATTGTACCTTCACTCCACATAATTAACACTGCTGCCTCACACCACCAGGGACCCAGGTTCAATTCCAGCCTTGGATCATTGCCTCTGTGGAGTTTGCACATTTTCCCTGTGCTCCACTGGGTGCTCTAACTTCCTCCCACAGTCCAAAGATATGCAAGTTAGTTTGATTGTTCATGCTAAATTGACCCTATTGTCAGGAGATTAGCAGGGTAAATTTGTGGGGTTAAGGCAATAGGGACTGGGTGGCATTGTGGTTGGTGCAGACTCCAAATAACCATTTGGAAAGATGCAGCTTAATCCAGGATAGTAAGCACAGATTCATGAAAGATAAGTCTTGTCTCATAAATTTGATTGAATTCTTTGAGGAGGTAACTAAGTGTGTAGCTGAAGATAGAGCAGTTGTTGTCATATACATGGATTTTGATAAAGTTCCCCATAGTAAGCTCATGAAGAAAGGAAGGAGGTGTGGGATAAAAAGAAATGTGGTCGATTGGATAAGTAACTGGCTATCTCATAGAAGACAGAGGGTGGTGGTGAAGGGAAAATTTTCAGACTTGGAGGCCAGTTACCAAGGGTGTGCCACAGGGATCAGTGCTGGATCCTCTGCGATTTGTGATTTTTTTATCAATGACTTGGAGGAGAGGCCTGAAAGGTGGATTAGTAAATTTGCTGATGACATCAAGATTGGCGGAGTAGTGGATGAGGTGGAGGACTCTTGCAGGCTGCAAAGAGATATTGATAGGATGCAGAGCTGGGCCAAAAAGTGGCAGATGGCGTTTAACCCTGATAAGTACGAGGTCATTCATTTTGGCAAGACAAACTTGAATGCAGGTTACAGGGTCAACAGCAGGGTTCTGAGGAATATGGAGGAACAGAGACATCTCGGGGTTCATATCCACAGATCTCTGAAGGTTGCCACACAAGTAGAGCCGTGAAAAGGCTAATAATTGGCATTTATTAATAGGGGGTTTGATTGAAGAGCCGTGGGGTTACTCTGTAACTCTACTGAACCTTGGTGAGACTACATTTGGAATATTGTGTTCAGTCTGGTCCCCTCACAATAAGAAGGATGTGGAAACATTGGAGAAAGTGCAGAGGAGATTTACCAGGATTCTGCCTGGTTTGGAGGGTAGGTTTCATGAGGAAAGGTTGAGGGAGCTGTGGCTTTTCTCTTTAGAGTGGAGGAGGATGAGAGGCAAATTAATGGAGGTTTATAAGACAGTGAGGGAGATAGATAGTCTCTGAATGTTCACTCTATTTCCTCAGATGGATATATCTGTTACTAGACGGCATAGTAGATTGTTTACTCAGGTTGGGCTGTGGAATGCACTACATGCTGTGATAGTGGAATTGAACACTTTAGGAACTTTCAGGCGGTTATTGAATAGGCACATGAAGCACGTCAGAATGATAGAAAGTGAGATAACTTGATCTTGGGTTCGGACTTGGCTCAGCACAACATGAAGGACTGAAGGGCCTGTACTGTACTGTTCAATGTTCTACTCAGTGGGCTGAATGACCTCCTTTCGCACTGCAGGGATTCTATAATTCTATGGTAATAAAGCAACCAATGGTAAATAATGAGTATAGATCAGCTAGATAGTCAATATTTTTTCCCAAAGATAGGGGAGTCTAAAACTAGAGGGCATTGGTTGAAAGTGTGAGGGGAGAGACACAGAAGTTTCCAGAGGGGTAATTCTTTCACACAGAGAATAGTGAATATCTGGAACAAGCTGCCAGAGGTAGTAGTAGTGTTAGGTATAATTTTGTCTTTCAGAAAGCATTTAGATAGTTACATGGCTATGATGGGTTTAGAGGGATATGGGCCAAATGCAGGCAATTGGGATTAAGGTATTTTGAAAAAACAGGTGGCATGACAAGTTGGGCCAAAGGACCTGTTTCCATGCTGTAGACCTCTATAACTGTATAACTTTATGGATTTTTAAGGATAACGCTGGTTACAAAATCTATCTTGTGCTTAGTCAGTACACAGTCCCTCTAAACTCAGGCAAGACATCCCACGCTCTGGAACCAAGGGGAAGATGCCACTCAACCATTTCTACTGATATAACAGACATTTCCTCTGGTTGTTCGTAACAATGTGAGCCAACTACTCTGAATAGAACTGTGTCTTCCACATGAAGTTTCCAATCTCCGTTCTCAAAGAATCTTCCCATAAACAATGTTTTTTCTCCCTTAAATCTTCACTAAGAAGTCACCGCCACGGTTTCAACAACTTCTCCCTGTTAATCCCTGTCCTGGGTTACCATGTGCGTTCCACACAATCTCTTAGAGGCTTGGCTGTGCTCGTGGAATTCCACTGTGTCACAGGCCTGCAGCCAGAAGTCTCTGGTCACCTTGGATCTCTGGCTTTTCACGAACCACTTTGCTTTCTGTCTGCTTTGTGCGGTGTGTCTTTTCAAGTTGAAGCCTTTCTGCAGAGTCCTGTTTCCAAGATTATCCTCATCCCAAGTCACTCAATAAAAGTTCACTCGCTGTCACAATGTAACATATTTAATAGACCAGGCATACAATGAGTTTAAGCGATGGCAACTAGTTGTACAAAAGAGAAAAACAGTTAAAATGTATTGCAAGATGTGCAGCTCATGAAATACTTGCAATACCTTTTCAGTTATAAAACAAAGGTTTTATAAAATCAGGTACATTTTGATTTTTTAACATACATCTCGAATGGTGGAACCTTGTTATCAGGAGAGATCATCAAGGAGCCCAATCAAGGAGCTGTGAAAGAATACTGAAACTGACAACCAAGCTGAAAATATTTTTAAATCTTATGTTGCAGTCTAACTAATTTCCTGAGTAAAAACAGAAAATGATAGAATGCTGAATAGATTCAATAGTAACTACAAGGAGGAAAATCAAGTTACTTTGTTTCACAACTTAATTCACAACCGAACAATTCTTTTTTCACTCGTTTCAGCATGGAAGCTTTTTTTTTGCTTGATTCCTAAGGCTGCTTCAGTTTATCTTTTGAAGTATGACTATGATTGTTCCTACTTTGATAAAAATTAGAAAAGCCAAAGAGGAATCATTGACAAGTGTTAAAATCAACTATTTTCTGATTGTATGAATGGAATTGCAATGAAACTAAATTATTACTTGAAGAATTGTGTGCTCTCATGTAATATAAACATTGTGACACTGGTTGATTTTCAGTTTCCTTTTCTTTCATTATTATTTTTCCCCCAGGGAGTTCCATTTCAAACATCCCAAGCATTCAGTCACTCTTAGTATGAGAAAGACTGGAGCAATGAAGAAAGGTGGTGTATTTTCTGCGGAATTTCTGAAAATCATCTTTCCTTCTCTGCTTCTATCTCATATTTTGGCCCTTGGCCTGGGGTAAGTGTTTAATCATGTTCTCAAAACTACTTCTTCCTCAGCCCAAACAATTTGTCTCAGTTTTCAAATCAGAATAAAACTCTTCAGCACCAGTAACATTTCCACTATCCTCATCAGTCATTCATGACCAAAAATTTGAATTTTGTACAATGTGTGAGGCGTTGCTGCAATCAGATTCTATGCCGCCTTGGTTTGAAAAATATTTGATTCCAGGTCCTTGCAATTGACAAAGTCATTCACTTCATCCATCTAGGCTCTGGAAGTTGTGAAATTCTGGAGGTAAAACAAAGTATGCGAATCTACTGCGTAACTCAGTCCTTTCGCAGCTGTTTGTAGATCTTGAATGATAAAAGTGCTATAAGCAGAGCACTAGCTCTGTCAACTACTGTCAACAACTCACTCTTGATATAATTTGCAGATTTTTTTTCTTGTGTTTTAAAGCATAATTTCGGCTTCCTGCAAAGTTGGAAATTCAGGTGTCCGTTCTCCGAAGGAACTGTTCTGCTGACACGTGGGTATAGATTGGGCACACACAAATATCAGCTCTGGTGATCAAAATGGAAGTTGGTGCTTCAGGCCAACAATGCTGAGACTGGTATCTAGCCAATATAATTTGGGAAGGGATGGGACAGGGTTGGGATGGTGATGGGAGGGATCTAGGTGGATTCTACTGAAGAATCAGTTCGTGTTGAATTTTTCAGAAATTGATGATACCAAATCAGCCCCAGTTATTGCCAACAAAGTTAATGGACATGTATGGACATTTCCAAAAATACAAAGCAAAAAGCTGAAAAAATGAGGCAGCACCACAAATAGCAGCCCTTAAAACAAAACACTCATCACTAAAACCTACTGAAGCAAAGGTAAGAAACATGAATGAGTATAATTCATGCAGCCAGAGCTGATGGTCCTTTTGCACAAACTTGATTTTGTTGAGTAACTTGGTGACAAGTTTAAAACATTATCTAAAAAGTCAAAAATTGGGTGATTTTCAAAGAGAAGGGGATATTATGTTTAATGGTGCAACTGAATGATGGCACTAGCATTTTGCTGAATGGTGGATTTGTGGATAGCGATGAGGACCATTAGAGGATACAGCAGGATATAGATCAGTTGGAGACTTGGGCGGAGAGAAGGCAGATGGAGTTTAATCCAGACAAATGTGAGGTTATGCATTTTGAGAGGTCTAATATAAATAGGGAATATACAGTAAATGGCAGAATCCTTAAGAATATTGATAAGTAAAGGGATCTGGGTGTACAGGTACACAGGTTACTGGAAACGGCAATGCAGGAGGAGAAGGTAATCAAAAAGGCATTCAGCATGCTTGCCTTCATTGGCTGGGGCATTGAGTTTAAAAATTGGCAAGTCGTGTTGCAGCTTTATGGAAGCTTAGTTACGCCGCACGTGGAATGTAGTGTTCGGTTCTGGTCACTATATTATCAGAAGGATGTGGACTGGTATAGAGGACATTAGCTATGAGGAAAGGTTGGAGAAACTTGATTTGTTCTCACTGGAATGATGGAAGTTTTGAGGTGACCTGGATAGAAGTCTCCAAGATCGTGAGAGAGATGGACAGAGTGAATAGGCAGAAGCTTTTTCCCAGGGTGGAAGAGTCAATTACTATGGGGCACAGGTTTAAGCAGTGAGGGGCAAGGTTTAAAGGAGATGTACAGGGCAGATTTTTTTACACAGAGTAGTTGGTACCTGGAACTCATTCCCAGGGGAGATAGTGGAAGCAAAGATGGGAGTCTGTTAAGGGGCATCTTGACAAATACATAGGATGGGAATAGAGAGATATGGACTCTGAAAGGATAGGGGGTTTTAGTTCAGTCGGTGCAGACTTGGAAGGCTGAAAGGCCTGTTCCTGTGCTGTAATTTTGTTTGTCCTTACAAAGCTAGATATCATCACACTTTTAGATTGGTGGTACATCTTTGTTTATCAAGAGTCTGCTTTTGGCCTAAACATTAAAGACTCTAAAACATGAGACCCAAACTCAGATTTCCATCAGAATTCCCCCACTACAATTAAAAGATTATCACTTGATGATGTGTCGAATCTACTTGTCTCATCTCAATTGTCTCAATTTTTCTGTCCTGTTAAATCATTCCAGTTAGATTTCATTTGGTACTGAGAGCCTCTTTTCCTACAAAATCTCGTATTCCACTGCAATAGGAGATATTACAAACAGAAATCTCATCTGACAGCTCAGGCAGACATTAAAAAAATGACTGTACCTTTCTGGAAAAAAAAAAGTTATTCCTTCTTCAACCCATACCCTCACAAGAGGTTTATTGTTCACTTCTCTTGGTGGTGTGTCTATGTCAGCTGCAATGCTTACCAAAAACATAAGATCTCTCATACGTCAGAAGTAATTTATTGCCTGCGGAGTGCTTGGAACATAGCTTGGTTGTGAGAGGTGCTATCCAAGTCTATTATTACCTCAGTTTTCACACTGAAGCTATGGTGGCTCATAAAGTATTTTGAAATGAGTTTTCCCTTGAGTCACTCATCTTTGATTTCTAAAATGCATTTGACAACATGCCAGATAACAGGCTTGTGGATAAAATAAATGTCTTTGGAATTGGAAGAACTGTATTAGCATTGATTAAAAACTAGCTGTGACATAGAGAGCGAGTTGGAATAAATGGATCCGTTTCAGAGTGGAAAGATGTAATTAGTGGAGTAATGCAGGATCAGTTCTTTGCCCACAATCGTTCACTATTTACATTAATGAACTGGAGACAGGAACAATACATAAGACTGATAAGGTTTCCAAATTTGCTGCTGATATGAAGATAGGTGGAAGGGCACATTGTGGATATGATGATTCTACAATGGGATATCGATAGATTGGGTGACTGGACAAAATCTGGCAAATGGAGTTTAATGTGGGGAACTGAGAGGTCATGCACTTCGGTTGGAGAAATCAAAAGGCAAATTGTTCAAGTGAAGAGAGATTGCAGATGAGTGAAGCATAGCGAGATCGAAGAATTTTAATCCATGAATTACAACAGGTTGGCAGGCAAGTCATTGGACCTCATCTCATTCATCATTAGATTTTACAGTGATGAGGGTTATTCATTAGATTTATTTATTTGACTTTATGAATCTTCTATTTATTTGACTGAAACTGACATTTTTGCAGCCACGATGCTCTCCAAGATAAATTACACACAATTTTAAATTTAACACCATGTTCTTCAGCAAAATCCAGTCAGTGCAAGAGTACAGTCAGCTCTGGTTGCATGATTCATAATCATGTTTCTTGACAAAGTTGTCTTTGTATATTAATTTGAACAGTCCTGATCAAGCTCATGTGCATAAATTGTGCAACATAAATGTGCCCCTGACATGGCATAAAATTCAGTCTCTCAAAAATAGACCACAGGATGGCCCTTATGTAACATCAGAAGTGTGATGCAAATTTAATTTTTTTTCTGAGTTTACAAATTATGCATTGATTGGAAGAGAAAGTTTAATTAAGAATATTGTTAACATGTACAGCAAGAACTTTTAACAGTTACAAACAAGAATCACAACAAACACAATAATCTATAACTCTTAAGGAAATATCTCTAATGTGTTCCAACCAAAACCAACATCCAGAACACACACTACTCCAAATAAAAACAATTCTGCATAGGTTATTGCCCACTTGTTGCAGGAATCCCACCTCCTTGGTTGAATGTTGAAAATCCCTTGTGAAGAAATTCAGAAGAGATTGTAGTTGAATCTGTTTCCCAAAACAGTAGGGAGATAAAGGGCCTGACTTTACCAACAAGAATGGGCGGAAAAACTTGGTAAAGTTGGATTGAGGCAAGTAGCCCATTCCATTTTACCAAGCACCCAAAATGGCCATATTGGCATCGTGCCCAAAACAGATGCAATGTCAATTTAAATGCATTTGCATTTAACAGACATCTGCAAAAATCTACTTTGTGCACTCCAGCTTCAACAGGTAAGTTCAGAGCTTCCAACAGTTCTCTAACTCAGACTGGTAGTGGTTGTGATGGCGGAGAGTGGAGGGAGGGGGGTTAACTCATTCACTGATTTGTTGGGGGGAGGGAGGCAGGTCAGATCATTCCCTGTGTGGGGATGCAAAGGGGTGGTCAGATCAATGTCTGATTTGTAAGGGGGGGGGGGGTGAGATCATTCTCTGATTTATGGGGGAGAGAAGGAGGTCAAATCATTCTCTGATTTGTGGAGGGGAGGGAGGCGGGTCAGATCATTCTCTGATTTGTGGGAAAGGAGAGGCGTGGATCAGATCATTCTCTGATTTGTGGGGAGGGGGCAGATCAGATCATTGTCTGATTTATAAAGGGGGGAAGGGGTTGAGATCATTCTCTGATTTATGAGGGGAGGGGGTGGATCAGATCATTCTCTGATTTGTTGGGGGGGAGGGAGGCGGGTCAGATCATTGTCTGATTTGTAAGGGGGGGGAGGGGGTGAGATCGTTCTCTGATTTGTGGGGGAGAAAGGTGGGTCATCTTCTCTGATGGGGAGGGAGGCGGGTCAAATCGTTCTCTGGTGGGGGAAGGGAGGCGGGCCAAATCGTTCTCTGATGGGGGAGGAGAGACATGGGCCAGATCATTATCTGGTCGTGGAAGGGGGAGGCGGGGCCACTGCCACTCTGTATGTGATTGGTATGGGGCAGGATGCCGCAATCCATCTGAGTAGCAGGGGGAGAGTGGTCCATCACTTCTGGGTTGCTTTTTGCGTGATGTGGCAGGGGAGTGTTTTTTGATTTTCTTTTTACTGCGCATGCACTGTTGAAGGCTCCAATCGGAGCTGCAGTATTTCTGCACAAAAAGTCCCACCCTCAGGCTTCTGCAGCGCAATTCAGAATCATTGCTTTTTTTCAGGCAGAGTGCGTATGGGAGTGCCAGAGAACAGACCAGAACTGGATCATTCCCAGATTCAGCACTTAAATCAACATGATAAAATCAGGTCCAAAGAGACTGCTTTTTAGCTTGCTGCTAAACTGCTTCCAACACGAAGTCCAAACCGAAACTAAAAACCCAAAGGAAAAAACCCTGATCATCTGACTGCCACAGCTTAGCCCCACTCCCAGTGGCAATGATTTAAAAAAAAAACCTTTCTTAAAATGGACATTCACAGGACACTTAAATTATACTCCACCTGACATCTTGCTGCCTACTCAGCATGTCTAAATCTCTTTGAAGCCCCTCTATGTCCTCCCCACAGATTTCCTATCCACCTAGAATGGTATATTGAGAAAACTTTGATACATTATTCATTTAAGTTATGAATGTAGATGGTAAATAGCTGAGACTCCAACATTCATACTTGTGACACTCCACTACTCACTGCCTGTCAATTTGAAAATATCACTTTATGTCCACTTGCTGTTTTCTGTCCATTAACTGATCCTCTTGCCATGCTAAAATACTATCCCACATCTTGATCCCTTATCTTTTGTGTGGCACCTTTCGGAATTTACTTCTACTGATTTCCCTTTAACTACCCTGCCAGTTAGAACCTCAAAAACTCTTCTAAATTTGTCAACAGGATTTTCATTTAGTAAGACCATATTTATTTGTTATAATCCTACTGTGCTTTTCTATGTGCATTGTCAAGACTTTCTTAATAATAGATTCTAACTAATGCCCTCAGATGTATTTTGCTGTTTGTAATAGCATGGAGAAAGATTTGAAATCCAGTGAATGATGTCCCAGAGGTTTTGTGATTTTAAGTAAAAATATTTATTAAACAAAATAAACAATAAGTCAACCAGAAGTACACTTAATTGAAACAGTGGCTATACACAATATCACTAACTTTATCCAATTCATTCATTACCTTCAGAGTTATTCCTCCTCAAACTTCCAAAATATTTTGTATGTTTTTAAAATGTGTAAACACAATCCAGTAACGATTTCCACACCAGACACTTGTGTGTCTCTTGGGTTACTTCTTGGATAGAACAAACCAAAGTCATGAAGACTAGAGACATTAACTCTCAAGCAGGCTTTCTTCACAGATATGGCTAGCTGGGATTCAAACAACAGATCCTGCTGTTAACTGAGATCTCAGTACAGCTCCTCTTGCATAGGTTAAATGCTTCTGGTATAAAATTTTTCCCTTTTGATCTTCCTTTGTCTGAACTCACCTCTTCAGAGATCAAACTTAAGTGGTTTCGTTTTGTGAGTCTTCCTTTTAGAATGTAAATGCCAAGTTCACACCTTAATCAAAACCCATATGTTCTGCTCCCTCCTGCTTGCTTTAGGCAAACACTTAGTTGTGATGTTGCATGGCTCATGACTTATCAAAAACATTAAAATAAAAACATATACTTCAGATGTGGAAATCTGAAATTAAAAGAGAGAATGCTGGATAAATTCAGCAAGTTTGGCAGCACCTGCTTGAGAGTTAATGTCTCAAGTCTATATGACTCTGACACTCAAAATATTAACTGTTCCTTTCCGTCAGATCTGCTGAGTTTATTCAACATTTTATATATTTAAATCAAAAGTAGTAGTTCCATTAACCTAACCAAATTGTCCATGCCTTTCAACAGCTTCTGATTTTTCAAAAGTTTTTCAAAAAGATCTAATCAGCAGAACATGTTCCACTTTATTGCACTTACTGTTATTTTTAAATCATTGCTATTTTTCCTGACAACAGATTTGGATGTTCATTTTTTGGTGAAAGGAAGGATGAAAGCTAAAGGATGAAAAATCTGCAGTGTAACAAAAGGAAACTTTTATTTGCAATGAGTGTTAAGTGGTGAATTTAGTTTAACAAAAATAAAAGGTATTTGGGTGCAAATAACATGCCCACTGCTGTTTCCAATTTACTTAAACACAAAAAAATCAAGCTCCTTGGTTGCCTTTGAAGTGACAAATTTAATGACTGTTTGAACTAAATTGAAGATAAAAGACCTCGGTCCAGTCTGAGATTACAGACATAGAACATAGAACACTACAGCACAAACAGACCCTTCAGCCCACAAGTTGCGCCAATCATACCCATACCTACTAGGCCATAGAACTATCTGTAACTCCCAATCCCATTTAATCCCATGTACTCATCCAGAAGTCTTTTAAAAGATCCCAGCAAGTTCACCTCCACCACCACTGATGGCAGCTGATTCCATTCACTCACCACCCTCTGAATGAAAAACTTACCCTAACATCTCCTCTGTACCTACTGACCAGCATCTTAAATCTGTGTCCTCTCGTAGCGACTATTTCAGCCCTGGGAAATAGCTTCCGAGAATTCACTCCTATCTATTCCTCTCAACATTTTATAAACCTCTTTCAGGTCGCCTCTCAACATTCATCTCTCCAGGGAGAAGAAACCTAGCTCCCTCAGCCTATCTGTCTTCATAAGGCATGCCTCCCAATCCAGACAACATCCTTGTAAATCTCCTCTGCACCTTGTCAATAGCTTCCACATCCTTCCTGTAGTGAGGCGACCAGAACTGCACATAATACTCCAAGTGGGGTCTGACAAGGGTCTTATAAAGGTGCAGCATTACCTCCCGACTCCTAAACTCAATCCCTTGATTAATGAAGGCCAGTACGCCGCCTTGACCACATCCTCCACCTGCGAGGCTGATTTGAGAGTCCTATGGACCCGGACCCCAAGATCCTTCTGCTTCTCAACACGGCAAAAAGTCCTACCCTTGATATTATACTCCTTCATCCCATTGGCCCTGCCAAAATGGACCACTACACACTTATCTGGGTTGAAGTCCATCTGCCACTTCCATGCCCAGTCTTAGATCCTATCTACGTCACACTGCAACTTTTGACATCCCTCCAGACTATCCACAACACCATCAATCTTCATATTGTCGGCGAACTTACTAACCCATCTTTCCACTTCCTCATCCAGGTCGTTTGCACTGGACTAAATCTTAACTGTAGACTGTAACCAATGTTTTCATTGTGCAAACATGAATTTGGAAAGGCAAAATCTACTTTTTTAATTTGACTCCTTTTGTTTTAGGATCTACATTGGGAAAAGACTGACAACTTCTTCATCCAGCACCTTCTGAGAGCCAGATTCGGGTTTTAACATGACCTGTGAAATTGTGTTGCTGTTCCGTCAGTATATTTGAATTGGAGGAAGAAAAAGAACACAAGCACAAGACATCCCATTCCATTGCATTCTTCCCTTTGAAGAAACTGCTTGACCACCTGAGCACTAAGTGGGCTGATCACTGTTGTCCTCAACTTTGACTTGTTAAGCAGGATGTACATCATGTGACAGAAACTTAATCTGCTTTAATTAATAGTTTGCTTTGGTGTAAAATAGATCCACCAGCAAGCACTCTTATTCAAGGGGTGTTCACACTCCATTTAGATTAGATTATAAAATTGCAAAATCTATGCAGTTAACACAAAATACCAGTGGGGATGAGAGAGAAAAGGGTCAGTGCACAGCAGCAGCATTGAACCAATAAAGCTGGAGTGGGCAATACAATCTCGTGTTGTCAAATCCACATTCTTTTCTGTTTGTGTGAGGCATATGATCTGACATAAACAAAACTGACAATGTGCTGCTGTTTGAAGCTGTTCCAGGTGAATTTGCTTTTTGATTATAGAAATTGGCACGACATTTTTCTTTTTGTTAAATGCTATATTTTCCTCTATCCTCAATCATAGTTTTCTTCCAGTCCTCTGCAGGAGCAGGCATGCAGCTTGACTTTGACCACGCTTTGAGGGAGCAAAGTTGTTTGTCTCTGGCTTCTAATTCTTCCAGAGTTCTGAAGTTTGTTTTGATTTTTTTAATAGCTAATTTTTACATTGGAAAACTTGAGGCATCTCTTCAGGCTTCTTAAGTGAGCAGAGAACCTTGGCAGCAAGCTTATTGATCATAGTATGTATAACTAAACTGAGTATTTTCACTTGGCATTTCCAGTCTGGGAAACCACTAGCTGATTTCTCTGCCCTTGAATTCTGTTGCTTATAAAAGTGATGTTGCATACCAACAAAGAGTTAATAATTCAACCCCAAACTAATAATTGTACTAAAAATGAAAGATCTGAATTCTGAGCTATTATGAAAGAAAGGAGCCTTGAGGATCTTGCCGTTTTCTCTGGCTTTAGGAACTGCTGTCATCTTACCTATCTGGGTCTATAATAATTTCCACTATATTGCACACTGCACCTTGTGAAACTGATCCGATTCACTGATTATTTTGCCTTTGCTCTACTCCTTTTAGTCAGAAGGAGAATGGTACGAGTCAAATACCAGTATCCTGTTACCTTTCTAAGTTTTTATCAATTGTTTGCTTTCAGCTTTCTGCACTTCAGTTTTGAACTTCTGTTCAGGTAAATGATATTTGAGGATTGAGTGAAGTTTATTCCATTATTGGTTTTTCATGATTGAGATGTTCCATTTTATTTCAGCATGAAGGATCCCAGACAAAATGTGTTTGATAGTTTAAATTAGATCCAAAATATTGTGTCTGTAACACAAAATTGCTTTTAGTTCATCACTAAATTCACAATTATGCTCAGATCAGCCCCGTCAAACTGACTGTGATATAGAGATGCAGTGTTGGCCTGGGAAGGACAAGGTCACGTGACATCAGGATTGTCGTCCAAAAGTTTTATTTGAAATCACAAGCTGCTCCTTTGTCAGGTAAAGCCCGACGAAGAACATTACAGCACCAACACGCCCTCGGCCCACAAGTTGCACCGATCATACCTACCAGGCCATAGAGCTTTCTACAACTCGCAATCCCACTAAATCCCATGTACTCATCAGCACTCCAAAAGCTTGTGATTTCAAATAAAACTGTTGGGTATCATGTAACCTTGCATCTTAGAAATCTGGCTGGTGTGAGAAATAGAAAAATGTCAGTAGAAGAGGCACTTAAAGATTAAAGCAATGCAAAGCAAACTTCACTCTACACTCACTTCTGTTGTGCTTGTCTTTTGAGTGCCTCAATGCTCTGACGGAGTAATGAAAAATGTTCTGTTCCCCAGCATTGAAGAATGCAAAATTTGCAAAAAAAATTAAAGCTTTTAACTAAGGCATTGCATAAAGCAAAAAATAACAGATAACATCGACCTGAAAGTAGGTCATTAATTATGTCATATTTTAAGAAAAAGACAGAAGTACAATTCCAACTTCAGCGGAACTGTTGAAAATACTCCTGCGATTGTATAGTTTACTATACAAGTTTAATTTTGATAAATTAGATATATCAACAAAAGATTATTGTTTTAGAATATAGTGATTTGAGATAAATGTGACACTTGCAGAGGAAACTATCCTCACCAGATTAGCTATTTGGCAGCAAATAGAAGTTTGGTGCAGTTTGAAAATGTATTCTATTCTCCTTCCATTCCAGTTCCTGGGATCTGCACAATTTATTTTACTTACTTCACTTCGATGGAGGTAATGTCTGATTATCAGAGAATCATTCTTTTATTGTGTGCCAATCTCATGTGTTAAATTCTCAAGAAAGATGTTTATTTTCTGTGTTTAAGAAACTGAAGCAGGAAATTGGGAGGTGTTTGCACACTTTTGTATATTTTCAGGAAATGAAAAGAACATCATCAGGGCTGGAATTCTGAGATCAAAACGAAGCGTTGAAAACATCTAATAGATTAGATAACATCTGACAGAAAAAAGGCAGCCAAGATATGGATCGGACCCTCTGCAATGCTGAGAACGGGTCCCATGTGAAACTTTGCTCATTCTTCTTGGTGTTGCACCATGCATTTTGAGAATTTAAATGTTTTCATGCCTTGAATCACCTGTTGGATTGATCAGAAATTGATGAAGGACAATTAATTATTTGCACACAATGAGAACGATGCTTTCATTTTGGAGAGGTGGGATGGTTTCAAAAATGATTGCAATCTTAAATTGCTGACGCCTGAATTGATGTAAGATATTTTTATAGACTGAAACAATACAATTGTCTCCCAGTCAAGAAAAAAGTAGCAGGAAGTACCAAATTTTCAACTTGAATACAGCAAACATCCAAACTGATGAAAAGAACAGGTATTTGTACCTAGATTAAAAGTAACATGCATACTTGCACATTTCTGTGTTGCACGTGTAGCAGTGAAAAAGAAATAAGCTGCAGCACAAACTTTTCTGACTTAAGATATTGATTTTAAAAGAAATGAAGTCTTTTTGTTGTTTTTCAATTGGGGACAGGTTTTGCAAAAAAGAAACTGTTGAATTTAACTGAGCCGAAGTAATTATCAACAAATCTGACATTTAGCTAGATAACACTTTGTATATTGTATGAAGTTGCATGTAAAATTAGTACCATAATCATTTTTGTGCCATTAAACGCATCAATGCAAGTTTGTATTTTTTCTTTCTAAATCTATTCATAAAAAGCCAAAATTGTTGCATACTTTCAGCAACTAGCTGTGTCATGTTATTAACACAGGAAATTATCTGAAGGTGTGAAACGAGGCTCACAGAGGCACTGAGCAGGAATTTGAATTGAATTTACGCAAACTGACCAAAGGTGACAAGGGAGAAAATATTTGAGGAAGACATTTAAAGTAGTGAAAAGATACATCAAGATAGAGAATCTTTTGTGGTGCTATGGTTAGATGTACCAAGAAATCTTCCAAGAGTTAAGGGAAAAGCATGATGCCTGTTTAAGCATGAAGAGATTTTCATGCAAAAATGTGGCATAAAAAACTAGGAGTAGGAAATTCAGCTCTTGGAGTTTGCTCCATCGTTCAGTACAATCGTGGCTGATCTTGTCTTGCCCATTCTGCATAACCTTTCAACCTATTGCTAATTAAAAATGTATGTCTCCTACTCAATGTCCCAGCATCCACCTCACTCTGGGAGAGAAGTAGCTTCTCCTCATCTCTTTTATATCTATTATCACTTATCCTAAAACGATGACATTTTCTTCTACATTGTCCCACAAGTGGAAGTATCCATTGTATGTCTATTTTATCAATATGTTTTATCATATTACCTACCTTAATTCAATCTCCTGTCATTCTTCTAAATTCTGAAGAGTATGGGCCTAAACTGTTCTTCAAAAGACAATCCCAAATATTTTCAATAGTGACAACTGGTCATTGTGCATATGTGAACCTGAGTGTTTTGTGTCAGCATGTTGACTTTGGAAGGCTGAGCTCTTCTCTCATCTGACATCAACTCATGCAGATTTCAACAAGGAATACTGGATGGTGATCAAGTCTGGCTACACTGGCTGATTTTTCCTTCTGAGGGCATTTGCATTGATTCAGGTGCTATATAGCTGAGATTAGATGACTTCATAGAGACCAAGGTATTAAAATCTTATTGCCAATCACTATTACCATGTAGTGTATTTATGATTTAGAGCATTGAGGATCTTGATGCTTTTAAGACAAATGAACTTAATGATTTTGTTTTGCATCAGCAGCTCATGAAAATGTTGTATTTTTGAAGTTCAAAGTAGACAAATAGATGATGTGTTTTTCAAAATTCTGAACAGGCTGGGGTGTCAGGATATCCTGTACTCTTGGATAACCTGCCTGGTAGTTAAAATAACAAACAGCAGTATAATTCATTGTGATCATTCTTCCAGCACACACTCAAAGCAAATACTTTTGGCTGTGTTCCATAAATGCTGAATGATAACTTTTTATTATTTCATAAAAAGTAGAGCATGGATCAGTTGGACTGAATGGCCTGCATCTGAGCTTATGTTCAATGTTATTAAATCAAGAGCAAAAATAGAATCTGAAAGTTTGTAACCTATTCAGTGCAGTAGAAAAGCCATATAGGCAAGCAAGGTTCAATCCAAGGTCTCTACTGAGACAACAGATGTCAGTCAGGGTAACACCTCGAAGTTAGAGAAGGACCAACATGCCCTTTTATTTCCAGAATTGAGTTTCTGCTTTGGATGCAGTTGGTGATCTGAAGCCATTTTGTGCTTGTTTCGGGAATTGAATTCCTAATTAAACTCTTTTGAAAAGAACGTGAAATCTTTGAAGCATTAGGATCAAATATCAAGTCTTTTCAAAATAAACAAAATTCCTGGGTTTAATTAATACAGCTGTTAATGCATTATCTTAAAAAATTGCACTTTTAATCAAGGTCTGGTTCACCATCTGAAAGTAATCCAATTTCAATTCCTGAAATGACTTTAAAAGACTGGATAAAACTATTCACTAGTTTACGTGGAGTCGTCAGTTTCTTCATAAATTAAATATTTCTGCTAGTTAAACAATGCCTGATACCTTAATTTTAATAGCCTCTTCAAATCATTAGAAACCCTTCAGTCCAGAAAGAGGCCATTTGGCCCATTGAGTCTGCACTGACCACAATCCCACCTCGGCTCTACCCCCATAGCCTTACATGTTTACCCACTAATCCCTCGAATCTACGTGTCTCAGGACACTAAGGGCAATTTTAGCGTGGCCAATTAACTTAACCTGCACATCTTTGGATTGTGGAAAGAAACCGGAGCACCTGGAGAAAACCCATGCAGACACGAGGAGAATGTGCAAACTTCACACACACACCCACACACACAGTGACCCAAGCTGGGAATCAAACCCAGATCCCTGGAGCTGTGAAGCAGCAACGCTAACCACTGGGCTACTATGCCACCCAATTGCCAGCAGAAGGAAGCACGGTGGAAACTTGGCATATTAACAATTCAGTCTGTGAGCAGGAACAGCTTCTAGGACAGCGTCTTTTTAACCAGCACAGATGATCATTGAAACCTGATACACACACACTGCATGTGATTTTCTTTTGAAATTCTTCCATCTTCCTTGTTTCTTCAGACAAATTGTGCTGGAAATACAAGTTCCAAGACAGGAGTATCCTAGGAAGGGAGCCTTTGCCTACAGGATAGAGAAGGACAAAAGAAAGAAACCTTTTATTGTTATGAAAGGGAACTTAGCAGGTAATAAATATAAATTGTTTTCAGGTCGATGTTGAACCAAGTGTATTTTCTCAAGTTTAGTTTGAAGCTGCTAGAAATTTAAAATTTATAATTGCATTTTTCCTCTTTGATCTCTTCTGTAGTATTTTTGTCAGAATGCTGTGTTAAAATTTATTTAGGATAAGAACACCCATCGCAGATCATCTTGCAACATAACAAACATTGTGGGATTTTTTTTTTCTCTTGTGTGAAATTTGGAAATAATTGTACAGTCACCTCACCTTTAATACAAATCTGATACCTTCCCTGGTTAGTATGTGGATGTGTGCATCAAACCATCTTGAGGTGAGTTTTTTTTCTTCAAAGTGTTTCCTAAACCTTAAAAAATGAGAACTTTGGTCATGTGCTTGCCCACAAACTGATATGGTGCAGTTGAATGGTTAAAAGTGGAAATCACCAGGAAAGGTTACTGTAAAAACAGATAGTTAAAAATAAACAGCATTGTTCATTTTTTTCTCTGCTTCTTTCTGTGCAAGTTTCTGAGGGTTCTTAATATCCTGAATCCTATTTCTAACTGAACATTTTCCAGTATCCCTGGCTTCAAATTTTACCTTCTGCTCAAGTCCAGGAACAGTGAATCCTATTTTTCTCTTTATCTGTTATATATCTATGTTATTTGTCTAAGACACTTAACTAAATAGTGCAAAGACAAAAAAAAATTTCCACATCTTTTGTACTGTGCAGTAGAAATTTGTTGTAGGTAACTGGAAAAGTGATTGTTTGAAACTTCCCACAATGAGATGAATAACTGTATAGTATATTTTCTGGTGCTTTTTTTTAAGGGAATTCCCAGATCATTTTTGAATTGTATAGTATAACACCCATTTGAACCTCATGGATACTTAATTTCAGCGTACAATCTGAAAAAATTGCCAACAATGTAATTTAGTAGTGCCTAATATTTCAGCTTGAATTATGAGACCAAATTCTGACAAATGCACTCAGCTTTCTGACCAAGCTTACTACCAAATAATTAAAATCATAGAACACTACAACACAGATACAGGCCTTTTGGCCCTCCTTGGCTGTACCGAACCATTTTTCTGTGTAATTTTACTGACCTGCACCTGGACCATACCCCTTCCCACTCCTCTCATCCATGTACTTGTCCTAGCTTTTCTTAAATGTTAAAAGTGAGCCCGCATTTACCACTTCATCTGGCACACTCCCACCACAATTTGGCCAATTTTCCTATCAGTTGCTTCAATGTCAGACCCTCCCCTTTTTCAAGACCAACTAACTCATACGCATCCGGTAGCAAAATTGTTCAGTTTAAATCTCTATGTTGTGATGGATAATGAAATGATATGTGCTGTCAGTATCCAGAGGAGTCACTGTTGTCAGTAATAACACTTGTCGAGGTTATCAAATACTAAATACCATTTTAGTATTATATATTTCAAATGTATTCTGAGCTGTGACTTGATAAACAACCCCTTGGTTGAAAATATGATCTTAAAAACCAGTTTCTTGTCCTTATCTGTATCCCAAAGCAAACACGTTCTTACATGTTTGTAAGAACATGTTTGATTTGGGATAAAGATAAGAACTTAATAGTTGAGAAAGGCCATGATGAAAGCAAAATACAGTGGATGCTGGATCTGAAACAAAAACAGAAAATGATCGCAAATCTCAGCAAGACAGACAGCACCCTGAAGAGAATAAAGCCAATATTTCAAGTCTGGATGACTCTCAGTTTGAGCTGGACAATATTTTGAGTCTGGATGACCCTTCGTCAGAACTGCCTCTGAAGAAGTGTCATCCAGACTCCAAATGTTGGCTCTATTCTCCTCAGATGCTGTCAGACTGCTGGAGATTTTCCAGCATTTTCTGCTTTTGAGTTGAAAAGACCACCTGACTCCGTTTATTCTTGAGCCCGAAGAAACTTACAACTGGTAAGTAATTCCAAAGTTTTTATTCTCAATATTTTATGGAGAAGCCCATCCTATGAATTGGTTACTTTGTGAAGAACTTCCTTAAGTAATTTGAAATAGTTTGATGTTTGGCTTTTCAGTTTATTTGCTTTAAAAGCAAAGGTCATATTTTAAGGCCATAAATCAATATTTCTCCTATCTTCCCTCAAAACTTAGTCTTTTGATGTTGCCTCTTGTCTGTGACCACAGCTGCTCCAGAACTCACTAAACAGTTAAAGTATAATTTGGTTCACAATCAGATTTTTCCTGCCAAAATCAGCTGGCATGAAAAATAGGAAATAGGACAGCTGAATCTCATGTGAGCGAGAGTTGATATCTTTAGGAGAAAGCAGGAAAACATGATGGAGTTTGTCAACATGTTTGGCAGATTATCAAGAAATCATCTTTAATATCTACTTTGAATCCACATTTAAAATATTTGTAGATCTTGCCTCGTGTATTTTGAAGCCATTGGCAGGGTGGTATCCTTTCCCAAAATTATCAAGAAATCTTCTTTAATATCTATTTTGGATCTACTTTTCAGATGCTTGCTGATCTTGCCTGATGTATTTTTAAGTCACTGTGAGGGTGGTACCTTTTCCAAAGTTGTCTTTTCTCCCTGCTGAAATCTAGAAACTTTTTATCTTTCCTTGTTGCTCAGTTTTTTTTTATGGAATCAGAGTTCAACTTATGCTCTCCAAACCATGAGTGTGCTCTGCAGCAACATTAACCTGCTTTATAGTAGATTAGACATGTGGGTTAGTAGTTTCTTTTTGATAACACACAGAGAACAGGTAACCCTTTTGTGGCAAAATTTTATTATTTCAAATTATCTCCTTTGACTTTGTCAGTCAGCTTTTGAATCGGTCCTCTCATTAGCCATTTAAATTAATCATTTTTAATCTGATTACTATGAACCATTTGTGATTTGAACTGCATTAATCTTTAAACAATCCATTTGAATTTTAGTTGGTCACAATTGTCAGTTTAGAATGGCTTCTATGGTTCACTTGGAACATGAGGGGAATCATTCCTTTTTCATTAGCTGTTGCTGCCATGTTGGTGTGAATGTTTACGATTATGGTATTGTCACTTTAAAGTTTAGCAGCAATGCACAAATTGAAATTTCATTGGTCACTACATCTGTTGTCTAGAAAATTTGACATTTACATCTGTCTTGTGCAGTTTTAAATGTTATTCTTTTTACTTACAATTCAACAGTTTATTGAGACAAAGTTGCAACAACAGTAATGCGATTCAAGATGATCCCATATTCTGGATGAGTATATGGGATCTAATGGGATTGGGGGTTATAGATAGGTCTGTGGCTTGGTAGGTATAGATGTGATTGGCGCAACTTGTGGGCCGAAGGGCCTGTTTGTGCTGTAGTGTTCTATCTTTCTATGATTTACAATTTTAGAGCTTTTGAAAAGTGGTTCATTTAGCTCTGAAGTGTGAAACTTCCTATACATGGGCATATTTTGGTACTGCAATTGATCAGAATTCACCTAACATAGGCTTAGCTATGGAACACTTCTGCCTGGCTGAGACTGAGGAAGTCAGTACTAAACTGTTTTCAGGTCTGTTTTACCTTGGATATTTACCTTCTCTAATCCAATTCCCAATTAAGCTTGATGAAAATGTAGCTAATTATCAATGCTGTTTTCCCCAAAGTACAGTTCACATTATGCAAATATTTTACAGAGGTTAAGGTGCAATTACACAGGAGTTAATTACTGGAGGTGAATAAAAGAGCCTTTAAAAATGCAGTTTTGTACAAATTGTCAGCCATACAATCTGCTAATGTCTTGAAACCATTTGTGTGCATTTTCAACCCAATGATTACTGTAAAGCGCCTTCAGAGAGATGTAATTGACACATTGGCATAGTTTTGAAGAAGAATAAGGGATTTATGTCCAGTATTATCCCTCATTTAACATCATGAAAACAGGTTTATTGATTTACTTCATTACTATCACAGGTATTGCTATATAATGAAAATTATTGTTTTTTTGCATGCTTCATAGAACACTACAGCACAAACAGGCCCTTCGGCCCACAAGTTGTGCCGAACACATCAAAACCTACCCAGTCATAGACCTATCTATAACCCCCAATCCCATTGGATCCCATATACTCATCCAGAAGTCTTTTAAAAGAACCCAGCGAGTTCGCCTCGACCACCACCGACGGCAGCCGATTCCATTCACTCACCACCCTCTGAGTGAAAAACTTTCCCCTAGCATCCCCTCTGTACTTGCTTCCCTGCACCTTAAATCTGTGCCCTCTCGTCGTGACCATTTCAGCCTGGGAAATAGTCTCTGAGAGTCCACCCTATCTATTCCTCTCAACATCTTGTAAACCTCTATCAGGTCGCCTCTCAACCTTCGTCTCTCCAGGGAGAACAGTCCCAGCTCCCTCAACCTGTCTTCATAAGGCATGCCTCCCAATCCAGGCAACATCCTTGTAAATCTCCTCTGCACCCTTCCAATCTCCTCTAGATAAAGCATACCATTCATAGAATACATGGGGAGAAGGAAAGGAGAAGATGATGGTTTAAGAAAGTGAGAGTTATGTTATAAATGCATAGAAATGAGGATGTGCTACTCGTAAGAAGTTATCACACCTCGGTGCCATCTTGACACATTGGCCCAGGTTACTTGGTCATCACATTGATGTGGAAATTTGCTGTGAACAAATTAATACTCTCTTTCCTTCATTACAACAGTGCCTTTAAATGTACGCATGGAACATAAATGGTTTGTGGATGTCTCTCATTAGATTTCTCATTAAAGACACTTGTGAATTGCAAATTAATTTTCTTCATTTCAACTAATTCCTGACAAAATTGTCACGGAGTTCAGTTTGTAATTTTGAATTTATGGGAAGAATATTTTAAATTAATTTTGTGAATATATTTTAAAAAGTAATGAAATACCTATTAAACCAGAAATCTAGTGTTTGTCCAGGATAAATTGGCAATCTAGTTGTGAGAGAAGTCTTGGGATTGAGTGACTATAACATGATAGAATTTTTCATTAAGATGGATAGTGAGGTCATTTATTCCAAGACCAGGGTCCTGAACCTCAATCAAGATAACCGTGATGGTATGAGATATGAGTTGACCCACTACTGAAAGAAGTGACAGGGGAGGCAATGGCAGACATTTAATGAATGAATAGGTGAACTCCAGAAATTGTTTATTTCAATTTGGCACAAGAGTGGAAAAAAAACTGTGGCCAATCCATGGCTTACAAGAGAAATTAATGATCGTATTAGATTCAAGGAAGAAGCATACAAATGGGCAAGAAAAACATTAGACCTGAGAATTGGGAGCAGTTTAAAATTCAGCAAAGGCAGACTAAGGGATTAATAAAGATGGGGAAAATGGAGTATGAAAGTATGCTAGTGGGGAACATAAAAAGTGACTGTAAAGAGAAGGAGATGGACAAAAATGAATCCAGGCCCATTACAGTCTCAAACAGGGGAATTCATAATGGGGAACAAAGACATGACTGAGAAATAGATTCAAACTTTTCTTCTATCTAATTCATCCTTGGTGAAGACAATGTACCAGAAGTTCTGAGAGAAACGAGTTTCAATGAGCAGCTGAAGAAAATCAGTATTAAAAGAGAAATGATTTGGGGGAAATTAATAGGATTGAAGGTGGATAATTCTTCAGGGCCTGATAATCTTCATCCCAAAGTACTTAAGGAAGTGGCCTTGGAAATAATAGATCCATTGGTGGTCATTTTCCAAAATCCTTTGGACTCTGGAAAGGTTCCAGATTGGAGGGTGGCAAATGTAAGCCTGGTATTCAAAAAGGATGGTAGAGAAAAAAATGGAACTATAGACTAGTGAGCCTAACAACACGAGTAGAGAAATTGCTAGGTCCTCCACAATCAAAGATATCATGGCACAACATTTAGGAAGCAGCAGTATGATCAGACCAAGTCAATATAGATTTACGAAAGAGAAATCATGCTTGACAAATCTACTGAAATTTTTTGAGAATGGACATCTAGAGTTGACAGGGAGAACCAATGGGGTATTGTTTATTTGGACTTTCAGAAGGCTTTGGATAAGATGCAGGTTCCCTTGTAATGTCAGTGCATGGAATTGTGAATAGTATCTTGAGCTGGATAGAAAGCTGGTGAGCATACAGGAAGCAGAAAGTTGAAATAAAGGAGTCTTTTCTTGTTGGCAGGCAGTGACTAGTGGAGTACTACAGGGACCTGTGCTGGAACCCCAACTGTTTACATTATAAATGAACTCGGGAATCAAATATATTTTCTCCAGATTTGCAGATGATATCGAATTGGATGGAAGAGTGAGCTGTGAGGAGGATGCAGAGGTGATTTTGGACAGGCTAAGGGAGTAGATATGGCATTTGCATGGCAGTTGCAATATAGTGGATAAGTGCGAGATTATTCATTTAAGTCACAAAAACAGGCAGGCAGATGGATGAATATAAATTGAGAGACGTGGAAACTCAGCAGGACTAATGCATTCTTGTGCATCAGTCACTGAATGTTCACGTGTGGGTACAGCAGGCAGGAAAGAAGGTAAATTGTATGTTGACCTTTATAGCGAGAGGTTTTGAGTACAAGAATAGCGATGTTTTACTGTAATTGTATAGAGGTTGGTGGGGGCCACACCTCGAATATTGTGTGCAATTTTGGTGTTTTTATCTGAGGAATGATATTCTTGCTACAGAGGGAATGCAGCGAGGGAATCCAGAACTAGGGGTCATAGTTTGAGGATAATGGATAACTCTTTTAGGACTGGTGAGGAGAAGTTTCTTCATCCAGAGTACTGAATCTGTGGAATGCACTCCCACAGAAAACATTTGAGGCCAAAACATTGTGATTTCAAGAAAAAGTTAGACATGGCTCTTGAGAATCAAGGGATATGGGAGAAGATGGGATCAGGTGAATTTGACAATCAGCTGTGATAATGAATGGCGGAGCAGGGCTGAATGGTCTATGGATGTTTATACTGCTGATTCAATCCATGGTGAGAATTTGCCATACTTACTAGATGGGTCTTTTGCTTAAGTATCAGTAACATTTAAAACCAAAAATAAAGCATTACTTTCAGTAGATAATTGGAGTTAATTCCAAAAGTGAAGTGCAGCGAAGATTACTGACGAATATTAGGATCTTTGACAGAAAACATGGACCTTATTGATGTAAGTAAGCTTTTCAATTCTGCCTAAATAATGCAACCAATTTCAATAGTGCTGCTTCCATCAAGCATGAAATAGATCTTTTAAACTCTAAATCTGAACCGTGATTTCTACCATGTGCAAATAGGAAGAACAAATGCTTGATCCTGTTTGGTAAAAATATTCTCATCCACAACATGTGCAATATTTCAGCATTCCACTTCTGTTTAATATTTTCTCTGTTCCCATTTTGGAAACGGATCAGCAGAAACTGATAGCCAAGTTCCGCACACATGAGGACGGCCTCAACTGGGATCTTGGGTTCATGTCACACTATTTGTTAACCCTACGACTTGCCTAGGCTTGCATTGTCTCACACTGTCGTGGCTGGAGACAATACACATCTCTTTAACCTGTGCTTAACCCTCTTCACTTAAATTGTCTGTACTTTAAGACTTGATTACCTGTAAAGACTCGCATTCCAACCATTATTTTGTACATTGAGTTTGTGTCTATATATGTCTTGTTCGTGAACAGAACTACTACTCACCTGATGACGGAGCATGCTCTGAAAGCTTGTGCTACCAAATAAATCTATTGGACTTTAACCCTGTTGTGCTCACTCCAGTCCAATGCCGGCACCTCAACATCATGACCCATTTTGGAAACCAAGTAGTTAGAGGGCTTTTCGCTCTTTATTTTCCATCCTTCTGGCAGAGGACACGGCCTTCACTTCACATGATAAGCTGAGACAAAAGATTATGTGGTATTATACACTATTCACAGAAACAGGTTTTCAGGCCAACAAGTCCATTCTGATGTTCAGCTCCTCCGTGAGCCTTCTTCCAACATGATTTAGGAAATCTGAGCAACACATTCTTCTGTTCCTATCTCCCTCAGGTGCTTTAGTCTGAAATGCATTGTTGCTCATTACTTCAATTGCACTGTATAATAGCCATTTTTTCATTCTATCCAGTCTCTGGGTAAAGAAGTTTATCCTGAAATATTGAAAGGATTTATTATTAACTTACACTTATGACATCTAAACTCGTCAATCAACTCAGCCTATTGATAATCTTAGAGCAGTATTATTGGTTATTTGGTTTGTGTCATTTAGCTCCTTAACTGGATAAACTTTGAACCATTCTGCAATCTGAATTCAAATGTAGCTGCAAGAATACTGTGTAAAAGTTTGGGACAATACCAATTCCTAAAGGCCTTTATGACAAAACAATCCTGTAATTTAGTAATAAATAGTTATCTGGGAAAATGTTATACTGATGCTTTTCAGAGACAGTGCATTGCAGTGACTGAGCTATGCAGTTAAGCTGTGCACGTTTAACTGCATATTAATATCTGTTAGTGTTACTACTGGACAGGAAGGTCTCAGAGTGGAACCCTGGCTCAATGTAATGTTTTTTTTTGAAAACATGGAGGAAAAGAGTTACAGGATTGCCAATTTTTTTTAAGAACAAGAGAAATGTATGTGATAAACATGAAAGGTTTGATTACAATGGAGTGTTCACTCCCCCTTATCTTTCCAAATGGACACACATTTCAGAGGTCGATGCCACTATTTTGTGGATTTCTCCTCAAATAGCCCCTAGATGATTGTCACATGTGTTTCCAAATTGCACTGTCAAAAGTCTTGTTTTTATCAAGAATCCACCTGCAGATTTTCCAACCATCATTTCAAACAAAGCTTCCTGAGGATCCACCTCTAGGTTTTCAACCCTCATTTTAGGATTCCTTTGTCTTTAATGCTTTTACACAAACTATGACAGCCAGCCCCAATTTCTCCACAATTGTTTCATTGAATATCTTATGAACTGTAGTAAGAGACCACAATACCATTTCAGATGTAGATCATGGAACCCTGCAGTGCAGAAGGAAGCCGTTTGGCCCATCAAGTCTGCACCGAACACAATCCCACCCAGGCCCTACCCCCATATCCCTTCATATTATACCGACTAATCCCCTCTAACCTATGAATTCCTGAACACTAAGGGGCAATTTCTTAGCATGGCCAGTCAACCTAACCTGCACATCTTTGGAGTGTGGGAGGAAACCGGAGTACCCAGAGGAAACCCACGCAGACACGGGGAGAATGTGCAAACTTCACACAGACAGTGACCCGAGCTGGGAATCGAACCCAGGACCCTGGAGCTGTGAAGCAGCAGTGTTAACCACTGTGCTACCATACCGCCCATCTTTCTAGCTTCTTAGTAGCCAACCCCTTTTCAGTTCCCTATGACTTCGCTGAATGGTATCACATTCTAGTCACTGTTTCCTCTGTTCCTTTAACTTCAGGCTTCCTGAAAACTTCATTTCATTTTTCTAGGTTTCTTAACTAGCTAACCTTTTGATTTCTGCCTCTGATTTTCTTAACCATGATTCATTCTATGGGTTTTCCTCTCACAAAGCTGAGAAAGGTTGTCCTTCTCCTAGCTTCCAAAACCCAACTGCTCTGAATTCAATTAAATCACACAAAGCTGCCTTAGCCTTGAGGTACACTGGTTGCCAAGCAATCACTGATTCCTTCTCCAATCTTTTGTTTATTTTTCATGCTGTGAACTCTCTAAGCACATTAGAAGCACAGTTTGAGCCGCCTTCTAGCATTCTCTAGCAAACCACATCAACATATTCTTTTGTTCCTTTCCTCCTCAGTTGCTTCTTCAGTTTGTTCTGAAATAGAGGTTTACAAGATGTTGAGAGGAATAGATAGGGTGGACTCTCAGAGACTATTTCCCAGGGCTGAAATGGTCGCGACGAGAGGACACAGATTTAAGGTGCAGGGAAGCAAGTACAGAGGGGATGCTAGGGAAAGTTTTTCACTCAGAGGGTGGTGAGTGAATGGAATCGGCTGCCGTCGGTGGTGGTCGAGGCGAACTCGCTGGGGTCTTTTAAAAGACTTCTGGATGAGTATATGGGATCCAAGGGGATTGGGGGTTATAGATAGGTCTACGGCTGGGTAGGTTTTGATGTGTTCGGCACAACTTGTGGGCCGAAGGGCCTGTTTGTGCTGTAGTGTTCTATGTTCTATGAAATGCATCAATGCTAGTCACTTGCATTCTGTCCGGTCTCCATGCAAACACCTCTGTCTAACGTAAAGCTAACTAGGCTGTCCTTGTTTTTGGTACACAGAACCATGAAACTAAATCCACTTAAATCTGGGTCTTATTTAACAAAACAATACAGTTTCCTTAGTTTCTTGAAGTTTTACAAAAACGAGGGGGGATCAGTTAAGATGGCACCGTTTTTCTCTTAACCTCCAATCCATTCACAAAAAGTGTTTTGAATTAGTTTCTTTTCTCTGAACACATGGTGGTGAATTTTCCCAACTCCTTGTTTTTTCTATAATCCAATTTTGTTAAATATGCCACAGCATACTTGAGTTTGGATTAATTTAGCAGGTTAGTTTATTGTACACATTCAAAACCCATAAAATATCCTGCATTCTCACAATAAAGGGAGAGACTGAAGAAAGAAGACTCACAGTGTCGGAGTCACAGAAAATGTGAATCTTAGCTTACTTAAGTTCCAGGATATCTCAGTCAGAATGAGGAAGTCTTTCATGCATACATTTGATGGTCAGTTGGCTGGAGACTTGTGTTGTAAGATTAGCTTTTTCAGATAGCAGAGATGAACTAAGCTTGCAGAGATTGCATCAGTTCTGTTGGTGATGATGCAAAATCTTCCCATTAAGTCAGATTAGATGGGCTGTGGTCCAATCTGGACAGAGCTTGTTTTGGTGTGATTTACCAGTTCGATGTTAAACAGTTGACTGGCTGCCCAACTAGGAAAGGTAATAAAATTCTCAAAAAAAATCAGAGTCTTGGGTCACTTGATCTTTCTTCTTTACAGTGACTTGAACAAAGGATGTTGATCCAGCATCTGAGATTTGGCTTTGTTTTTGGGACCAATGATATTTCACTCATGATCGGCTGAAAGGGGTGTCATTCATGTTGTGGAGCTGATGTTTTTACAGACCCATGGACTCAGAAGTAAGGATGACTCAGAAATGCAGATGGCTTTCCTGTTGCTTCTTTTGAAATTGGTGTGATTGTTTCACAGGAAATTCAATGCAGTGTTTATGTAAACCTACTTGTGATGTTAATAAATAAACTGTAAGAAATAGATACAAGGATGAAATATTTAACTATCTACAGGATTGGGTTTCTGTTCCATGTTGGAAGAACACAACAGTTGGCTTGAAGCTAATGTCAAAAGTAGGAAGTGTTCCATTCTCTTGCATCGACAGCTGTAATTGTCCGAGCCTTTTTTAAATCAACAGTGGGATTGATATTATCAACGGTTCATAACTGACAGTTGTGCATGACATCTTTAGTTCACATATTTTTGTCCCAAGGCCACACTTGTAATCACTATTGAATTAAATAATTGGTGGCATGGAGAAGATTTTCATCTAGATTAAAACGTGGAAGCTGCTCGGAAATCTGACTTGGTGCCACCCAGTGAAAATGAAGTACTTGGATCTGTTTTTGTAATGAATGCAATAGGATGTGACTTAGAGGAGAAATGGGTTGTGTACAGCCTGCTTACTGCACTGTGCAATACTTTCCAGATTATTCTGTGGCCGCACACCCTACACAATTTAGAAGACACATTGCTGTTAACATTTCAGCATTTGTTCTCAAGCTAAAATGCCTTCACAGTCACGGAGTTTATCCTAATGCCCTTCCTCCTCCCAAAAAAAATAGGGTGGAATAGAATTGGGGACTGATGGCTTTGCATGTTCAAAATCCTTCAAACACCAGGATGTTTCAAGTTTTGATTTGCTAACTTGAATCATTTCAAACTGCTAATTTTTTTAAATCAAATTTTCCACTCTTTTTTAAAAAGCAGAGACAATAGAAGCTTCCAATATACTGCTTTTCAAAATGGACTGAGGTTTGTTATTGAAGGATTGGCTGCAGGCTGGTGAAGAGAACAGCAGCTTTACCTTTTCATGAGCAATTATTGCTTCATTCATCTGGTAAAAGATGAAATTGTTTTGGTGATTCTGCACCATTGCTGAAAGCTGAGGTTGCAGGTCAAATTATTCAGATCTTTATGTAACGAGCTGGCTTCAGTCCAGGCATTTGGGAAGGCATCAATCGAAGAAATAATACAGACTATCAGAGAGTGTATATCTAAAGCAGGGGACCAATCCACAGCTTGAGTGCTTGCATTCTGTGATTGGACCGTTTCCGGTGTTCTGATGTTGTGCTACATACTGATTCGTTGGTTCAATGTCATGACAATAGGCCTTGCCTATTAAAAACTCCATATATCTGTCAGCAATATGGTGCCATTTATAACAGGTCCAGAAGGCTGCACTAAACCAGAGAAATGTGGAGTTTGATTTCCACCAATTCAAACTTTGATTAATGATTATTTGATATAATGCACATTACATACAATTTATTCGTACTTGCACAGGAACTGGATGAATGAAATTTTGTGAAATAAAATTACAGAATAACACTTAAAGTTTCCTCTGATGCTTTTGCTGTGGATATTGATTCCTGACTTTCAGCTGTATGTAGGTATGTTGTTATTGAAATGGATTAAGGCAATGTCAGCTGGCTGTTTGACTGCTGAGGGTAGTATACTCAGGCCTGATCCTGTCCTCATCTGACATTCTCTCAGTTATCTGCTTTGTCAGGAATTGTTGGTTTGGCGATAGGAATCTGCTGATGACAATTGCAACACTCCAGCTGCTGACCTTAATAGATTAGCTAATTTACCTGGAATCTGGTTTGAAACCTCCTGCTGTATGTGCCCAGCTTAAATGACTGGGCTAGCAAGAAACTACCCAGTTTGACCTCAACATATAAAGATGTTTCAGAAAAACCCTTTCATTTATATATGTATTCTTTTACTTTCATGGCTCAGTCAAGTTCTTTTACTTTCATGAGCACAGGCGGAATGGTGACACAGTGATTAGCACTGCTCACAGCACCAAGGACACGGATTCAATTCCAGCCTTCACTGTCTGTGTGGAGTTTGCAAATTTTCCCTGCATCGCATAGGTTTCCTCCAGGTGCTCAGGTTTCCTCCCATAGTTCAAAGATATGCAGGTCAGGTCGATTGGCTGTGCTAAATTGACCCGTGTGTCAGAGGGATTGGCAGAGTAAATATGTGGGATTATGGGAATAGGGCCTGGATGGGATTGTGGTTGGTGCAGACTTGATGAGCTGAATGGCCTCCTTCTACACTGTAGTGATTCTGTGGTCCAGCATTGATTATTCATCCTCAGTTGCCTTTGAAATGTAGTGGTTGGTTGTTTCCTTGAACTGCTGTAGTCAGTGTAGTGAATTGGTACTGTTAGATAGGAAGGTCCAGGCTTTTCAGCTATATGTTCCAAACTGAGGATAACTGTTCTGTACTGGCAGTAATGGTTGAGGAAAGAATGTTTCCAAAATAAGCCAATATTGTTTTAAGCAGGACCATGGAATCTTTCACATTTATAGAAACCGACAGTGCAGAAGGAGTGCACCAACCACAATCCCACCTAGGCCGTAGCCATATAACCCCATGCATTTATCCTAGCTAGTTCCCCTGACACAAAGGGACAATTTAGCATGGCCAGTTAAACTAATGTGCACATCTTTGGACTGTGCGAGGAAACCTACACAGACATGGGGAGAAAGTGCAAACTCACACAGACAGTGACCCAAGCCAGGAATCCAACTTGGGTGCTATGAGGCAGCAGGGCTAACTACTGTGGCACCCTGCCCCCCGGTTGATCAAGGACTTTTTTTTTATTAATTTATGCAATATGGGTATTGCTGGCTGGCAGCATTTATTGCCCATTCCTAGTTGCCTTTGGAGGGCAGTTGAGAGTCAACCACATTGGTGTGGCTGTGGAGTCACATGTAGGTCAAACTGGATCAAGACAAGATTTCCTTCCCTAAAGATTTCCTTCCCTACCTTCCTAAAACTGGAAGATATCGAAGTAGATAGGGAGGATGTGCTGGATATTCTCGAGGGTTTGAAGTTGGATAAGTCCCCTGGGCCGGACGGGATTTACCCTAGGATTCTCTGGGAGGCGAGAGGAGATTGCAGAGCCTCTGGCTCTGATCTTCAGGTCCTCGTTGGTTACGGGTGTGGTTCTGGAGGACTGGAGGATAGCGAATGTGGTCCCATTGTTCAAGAAGGGGAAGAGAGACCTTCCAGGGAATTATAGGCCAGTGAGTCTTACTTCTGTTGTGGGCAAAGTATTGGAGAGAATAATTAGCGATAGGATTTATAGTTATTTAGAGAGAAATGAATTGATTGGAGATAGTCAGCATGGTTTTGTGAAGGGTAGGTCGTGCCTTACTAACCTCATTGAGTTTTTTGAAAAAGTGACTAAAGAGGTGGATGGGGTAAGGCGGTTGATGTGGTATATATGGACTTTAGTAAGGCGTTTGATAAGGTGGCCATGGAAGACTTCTGCAGAAAATGCAGATGTATGGGATAGAGGGTGATTTAGCTAATTGGGTTAGGAATTGGCTAGCAGATAGAAGACAGAGGGTGGTGTTTGATGGGAGATATTCATCGTGGAGTTCGGTGACAAGTGGTGTACCTCAGGGGTCTGTTTTGGGGCCCCGGCTGTTTGTAATTTTTATAAATGATCTGGATGAGGGTATTGAAGGATGGATTAGTAAATTTGCAGATGACACTAAAGTCGGTGGAGTGGTAGAGAGTGAAGAGGGGTGTTATAGTTTGCAGAGGGATTTGGACAAGTTGTAGAGCTGGGCCGATAGGTGGCAAATGGAGTTTAATGTGGAAAAGTGTGAGGTAATGCACTATGGCAGAAATAATAAATGTGTAGAGTATAGGGCAAATGGTAGGATTCTAGTAGTCTAGATGAACAGAGGGATCTTGGTGTGTATGTGCATAGATCCCTGAAAGTAGGCAGTCAGGTCGAGAAGGTTGTTAGGAAGGTATATGGAGTCTTGGCTTTTATTGGTAGAGGGATTGAATTTCGGAGCCGCAACGTCATGTTGCAACTGTACAAACTCTAGTGCGGCCGCACTTGGAGTATTGTGTGCAGTTCTGGTCCCCACATTATAAGAAAGATGTGGAGGCATTGGAGGGGTACAGAGGAGGTTTACCAGGATGTTGCCTGGTATGGAGGGCAGGTCCTATGAAGAGAGGTTGAAGGATTTGAGGTTGTTTTCGTTAGAAAGGAGGCGGCTAAGAGGGGACCTAATCAAAACATATAAGATGATTAGAGGTTTAGATAGGGTGGACAGTGATAGCCTTTTTCCTAGGATGGAGAAAGCTAGCACGAGGGGACACAGCTTTAAATTAAGGGGTGAAAGTTATAGGACGGATATCAGAGGTAGGTTCTTTAGCCAAAGAGTGATTAGGGAGTGGAATGCCCTGCCTGCAGCAGTTGTAGATGCGCCAAGTTTGGTGGCGTTTAAGAGGTTAGTTGATAAGTATATGGAAGAGAAGGGAATGGTTTAGTTTGGAGGGGCATTGCTTTTTGTATTGGTCGGCGCAACATCGAAGGCCGAAGGGCCTGTTCTGTGCTGTTATGTTCTATGTTCTAAAGGACAGTAATGAATCAGATTACTACAGTGAATGTTAGATGTTGGGGAGAAATGAACAATTTATGATATACAAGACCTAAATGGTTCCATATTCAGACCTAAGCAGCATTACCATTCACCACCTTTCAGATAGGAGAACCTATTTTCAAGAGTTGCTATCAGGCAGTTAGTAGCAGTGCTCCACTTTTCACTTATTCAATTTAACATAACATAATGTGTATATCTTACTTACAGCTTTCATCTATTTTTATGGACAAATGGTTCTGTTTATGCCGGGGGTTCTTCTTTATTTTTTCCACCCCCTACTCATTTCTGAGCAAGTGCAGTGATGAAGAAAGCCTGTCAGCCAATGGAAAGAAGCTAATGTGATGCCTGTATTCAAAAAAGGAGAAAGGTAAGAAGTCAGAAACGATAGGCCAGTGAGCTTGACTTCTATGTGGGGGAATTGCTGGAATCCATCATTAAGAAGGACTTGACTGAGCCATTTGGGAAGGCAAAGGTCAACCCATTATTGCCAACGTGGTTTTATAAAGTTAAGAGCCTGACAAACTTGCTTGAATTCTTTGAGGAACGACCAGCAAAGTGAATAATGGGGAAGTCTAGGTGTACCTCGACTTCCAGAAAGCATTTGACAAGGTGTTGCAATAAAATACTGATCCAAAAGGTGAGATTGTGGGTAGAGTACTGGACTGGATTGAGAATTGACTGACTGACAGAGGCATAGGCTCGGGATAAATGGGTTCTTCTTTGGGTGGCAGAATGCACCTAGCAGGGTGTGGTGGAGGCAGTCCTCAGAGCTCAACCATTTACAATCTATTCAAATGATCTACAAGCAGGGATAGAACATAGAACAATACAGCACAAACAGGCCCTTCGGCACACGAGTTGCACTGATCACATCTACCAATCTACAGACCTATCTATAACCCCCTATCCTATTCTTTTCCATAAACTCATCCAGAAGTCTTTTAAAAGACCCCAGTGAGTTTGCCTCAATAACCTCCGACGGCAGTCGGTTCCATTCACTCACCACCCTCTGAGTGAAAAACCTACCCCTGACATCTCCTCTGTATTTGTTTCCCTGCAACTTAAATCTGTGTCCTCTCGTAGTGACCATTTCAGCTCGGGGAAATAGTCTCTGAGAGTCCACCCTATCTATTCCTCTCAACATTTTATAAACTATCTATCAGGTCGCCTCTCAACCTACGTCTCTCCAGTGAGAAGAGTCCCAGCTCCCTCAACCTATCTTCATAAGGCCTGCCTCCCAATCCAGGCAGCATCCTTGTAAATCTCCTCTGAACCCTCTCAATAGCCTCTACATCCTTCCTATAATGAGGCGACCAGAAATGCGCACAATACTCCAACTGGGGTCTGACAAGAGTCTTATAGAGCTGCATCATTGCCTCCTGACTCCTAAAGTCTATTCCTCGATTAATGAAGGCCAGTACACCGTACGCCTTCTTGACCACTTCCTCCACCTGCAAGGCCGATTTAAGAGTCCTATGGACCCGGCCCCCGAGATCCTTCTGCTCTACAACACAGCTAAGACTCCTACCCCTTATATTGTACTCCTTCATCCCATTATTCCTGCCAAAATGGACCACTACACATTTATCCGCGTTGAAGTCCATCTGCCACTTCTCCGCCCAGTCTTGCATCCTGTCTATGTCCCACTGCAACTTTTGGCATCCCTTTAAACCATCCACAACACCACCGACCTTTGTATCTTCGGTGAACCTACTAACCTATCCCTCCACTTCCTCATCCAGGTCATTTATGAAAATGACAAACAGCACTGGGGCACTCCACTGATTACTGACCTCCATGCAGAACAAGACCCATCCACAACCACTCTTTGCCCTCTGCCGGCAAGCCAGTTCTGGATCCACAAGGCCAAAGCCCCTTGGATGCCATGCCCTCTCACCTTCTCCAGAAGCCTTATCAAACGCCTTGCGAAAGTCCATGGACAGAGGGTAACATCGCAAAATTTGCAGATGATACTAAAATAGGTGGGAAAGCAGACAGATTTTACAAATGGAAATAGGCTAGGAGAAAAAGCTAAAATTTGTCAGATGGAATTTAATGTGGATAAGTGTGAGATTATCCATTTTGGCAGAAAAATTAGGCTCATTATTATCCAAATGGAAAGCAGATTCAAAATGCCTTTGGGCAGAGGGATCTGGACATCTGTTCATGAATCGCAGAAAGTTGGTATGAAGGTACAGCATGTCATAAAAAAGGCAAATGGAATGTTTCATTTATTGTAATTGGATTGGAGTATAAGAGTAGAGAAGTATTGTTGCAATTGTATAGGATGTTGGTGAGACTGCATCTGGATTATTGTGTCCAGTTTTAGTCTCCTTATTTGAGGAAGGACGTGGTGTCATTGGAAGCAGTTCAGAAGAGATTCACCAGATTGAAAGGGTTGATGTAAGAGATTAACCAGTTTGGGCTTACACTCGTTGGAGTTTAGAAGGATAAGGGTGATCAGATTGGAGTATATAAAATTTTTAAAGGGCTTGACAAAGTAAATGTAGACCAAATGATTCCTCTTATGGGGCAATGTAGAACAAGAGATCACAGATGTAGGTTGAGAGGTGGTAGATTTAACATTGAGATGAGGAGGAATTACTACTCACAGAGGGCGATGAATTTGTGGAACTCATTGCCTCATAGCATGGTGGAGTCTGAATCATTGAATAATTTTAAGAAGGCAATAGACGTATTTATAATTTTAAAAAAAGGATAAGGGAATATGGGGAACACACGGGGTGATAGATTTGAGTTCAGGGAAAGATCAGCCATGATCTGATTCAACAACGGAGCAGGTTCGAAGGGCTGAATTTGCCTACTTCTGCTCCTAATTACGATGTTCCTACGAGATTGTAAGCCCAAGTAAAAGGTATGAGGCAGGCTACCAGCTTTTATCTATTGAATTATTGAAGGAGTCCTGATTGTTACTTCATCTCGTGTAATTTTTCTGTAACTGTTTGCAGATGAGCTGGATGAGCGATTGGACTTTGGTTATATACCTTCCTTCCATGATTGATATTTTGAAAAGAGTAAGTGGCCCATCATAATGAGCATATTAAATCCACAGAGAATGTTCAGTGTAGGCTGACCAGGATTGTACTGGCGATAATAAGCAATGGTTATGAGAAAATATTTTATAACATGAGAAACCCTGGGATTCTTTACATCAGAGCAGAAGAGGCAAAGAGAAGCCTGAATCAAGGTATTGAAAATTATAGGGACTTTACTTAGACTGGGGAGCAATGACAATGTATCACATATTTTAAGATAGTGGGAGCATGGAGAGACATTAAGATGTATTTTGTGTTCAGAAGTTTAAGTCTCTTATCGTGGGCATGAGTTGCAGTGTAGACTGTAACATACTTGAATCAGAGAACAACACTGAAGCTGTGGAAGTAGAGCAGGAAAACATAGAAGATAAGAGCAGGTGAAAGCCATTTGGCTCTTCGAGCCTGCACCACATTTATTACAAATATGGTTGATCATCCAACTCAATAACCTAATCTTGCTTTTTCCTCATAACTTTTAGTCCCATTCACTCCAAGTGCTATATCCAGCCGCCTCTTGAATACATTCTATGTTTTGGCATCAACTACTTCCTATGGTAATGAATTCCACAGGCTTACCACTCTGGGTAAAAAAATGTCTCCTCGCATCTGTCCTAAGTGGTCTACCCTGGATCCTCAGACTGTAACCTTTGGTTCTGGACTTCCCCACCATTGGGAATATCCTCCTTGCATTCTACCCTGTCTAGTCCTGTTACAATTTTATAAGTCTCTATGAGATTCTTATTCGTCTGAATTCCAGCAAAAACAATCTTGACCTAATCAATCCCTCCTCATACATCAGCCCCATTGTCCCCAGAATCAGCCTGGTAAACCTTTGCTGCATTCCCTCGAGAGCAAGAACATCCTTGCTCAGAAAAGGTTCTGCTGCCGACTTCCCGCTCCCAATTAACAGTCATTCGGATAGTAATCTGCCTTGTTTTGCTTCTGAAATGAATAAAGTAAATGTGGGCTTCTTTTGAGCCGACACAAGCTCAGTGACTTGAATGGCTTCCACCTGTGCCATAAGCTATCTTGATTCTTTGGACTGCTTCCAACAATGTGGAGAACATCCTAGCTGGTCAGGGATGTGTGTAGTACAATGCAGATACTTTAGCGATGAGAAGAACTAATCTTGGAAAACCATACTAACAGAAACAGCTGACTTGATGGACAGGCTCTCTAATTAATAATCAGGCTTTGTGCCATTTGTTAAGTTGAAGATCTGAACAGAACTGAATAATGCAAACACAAAAGGTTTATTAATAATTAAGTGATAAATGAGAAGATAGAAACATAGACTGGCCTCTTTAGATAGAGAAATGTACCATTACCCGAGAACAAATTTCCGTTTCTTTGATGAGCAAAAGATGGTCTTATCCCACTTTGTGTCTTGCTGCATTAAACTGGAGGGAACTGAGGAGCACAGTTAATACCTGAGAGACTTTTTACTCAGTTAATTGCCACTGGTCTGATTTGATCTAATATCTGTTTGTCATCACTACTAATGGGAGATGAGAGAAATGTTTTCAAAGATGTAAGTGCATGTTCCTGTCTAACTTGATATAAATTTCTGGGGTGGAAGGAAAATTAACCAGCTTGCAGTTTCATTATTTGAGAGGCACAGTCAGGAATAAAGCAGAAAAATTCACTGTGCAGACGGAAAAAAAATTTTTAAACAAATCTTGAGGTTGTTCAAAATCTTGGGTAAATTTAGTAAATAAATTTTTAGTAAATTTATCAGTGAATCAGCATTAGAGAAAGCAAAAATATTACTATTCCAGTTGGTTCATGTTGGTAGTAAGCATTGGAAAGTATAATTTTTTCAAAAGATGAAACTTTTAAATGTTGATGTTTGGTGTATTCATTCAAAAAACTGAAAATTCACATGCAGGTACAGCAAGCAATTAGGAAGGCAAGGGTCCTATTGGCCTTTATTTCAGAAGGGAATGGAGTGCTGGAAAATGCAGTCTAGCTACAAATAAATTTAATTTTTTTATTAGTGTCATAAGTAGACTGATATTAACACTGCAATGAAGTTACCCCCAGTCGCCACACTCTGGCACCTGTTTGGGTATGCTGAGGGAGAGTGGCTAATGTACCTAACCCACGTTTTTCAGACTGTAGGAGGAAACCGGAACACGGGTACAAAACCCACACAGGCACAGAGAGAATGTGCAGATTTCACACAGTGACCCAAGCCAAGAATCGAACCTGGGTCCCTGGTGCTGTGAGGCAGCAGTGTTAACCACTGTGCCACTGTGCTGTGTGGGGCTTTGGTAAAACCATAGCTGGAACGCTGTGCACAGTTTTAATCTCCAAATTGAAGTGGTGCTATGATGAATGTTTCCTCAATTTGGTTCCTCTGTTGAGAGGGGTACTTCAGAAGAAACTAAGAAAATTGAATCCACATTCTCTGAGGGTTCATCTTCTTGAAAAGTACAAGAATGTGAAGAGACTTGACAGGGTAGATGTTGAGAAGCTGTTTTCACCTGGCTGGAGGATTCATAATGCAGGTACATAATCTCAGGATATTGGGTCCATAAATTATGATAGAAATGAGAAATTTCTCCATGCAGAGGATTGTGAATTTTTGTTGTTGTCTACATATACTCATTATGTAAATTTAAGATTGAGACAGATGCTGAAATTCTACCGTTAGGAAATTGGAACAGGTGAAGGACGGACAATGAAGATGGCTGTTGACATCAGGCGGAATTTTCTGGTTTAAGGTTGAGTGAGGCTGCAAAATCCCACCTAGATTTTTTTTACACTCTCAATTTCTTGAAGAGACAATGTTAGATAGGTAATGAGCCAGAATCCATAAAGGACCATTGCCAACTCTCTCAATTTAGAGAGACAATTGGTTATTGTCAGGGTGATGTTGAACTCATCCAGGCAAGTAGAGAGGATTTCAACTCATCTTTTATGAATGATGGAATTACTTGGTAGAGTTGGGAGCTGAGTTACTCATTGCAAAATTGCAAGTCTTTGAATCTGCATTTGTAGCTGCATTATTTCTGTAGCTGGTCCAGTTCAGGTTCTGGTCAATGGTAACCCTTGGGAAGATGTTGACAAGGGATTCAGCAGTGGTAATTTTGTTGAATGTCATGGTTGGATTCTTCCTGGTTGGAAATGGGATTTGCTTACAACTTGTGTATGCAAATGTTAGTTGCCACTTGTCAGCCCAAATCTGAATGTTGGACAGGTTTTCCTGAATGTGGAAGTAGATTGCTTCAGTATCTAAGGAGTCATAATTGATGCTGAATAGTGCCAAGACTTGGCTTCCATTTGTTGGAGGGGTGTTGATGACGGCGTTTTGACAAACAAATGCAAATTATAGAGTGAGAGATTTACAGCATGAAAACAGGCCCTTTGGCCTAACTTGTCCATGCTGCCCAGTTTTTACGAGTAAGCTAGTCCCAATTGCCCACATTTGGCCCACATCCCTCTCTACTCATCTTACCTATGTGACTGTCTAAATGCTTTTTAAGCAATAAAATTACTGCTGCACTGGCAGCTCATTCCAGCCTCTCTCTGCTCTATGAATGATAAAATTGCCCCTTTGGACCCTTTTGTATCTCTTCCCTCTCACCTTAAACCTATGCCCTCTAGTTTTAGACTCCCCTAACTTTGGTCCAACTCAGCAAGATTAGATGCCAGCAACTGACATAGAAAATGATGTGGAGGGAAAATTTTCAGACTGGAGGCCATTCAGACTGTGCACCACAGGGATTGGTGCTGGGTCTTCTGCTATTTGTGATTTTTATCAATCATTTGGAAGAGGGGGCTGAAGGGTGGGTGAGTAAATTTGCTGATGACATCAAGATTGGTAGAGTAGTGTATGAGATGGAGGGCTTTTGCAGGCTACAAAGAGACATTGATAGGATGCAGAGCTGGGCCGATAAGTGGCAGAAGGAGTTTAACCCTGATAAGTGTGAGACGATTTATTTTGGTAGGATAAACTTGAATGCGGATTACGGGGCAACGGCAGGATTCAGAGGAATGTGGAGGAACAGAGAGATCTTGGGGCTCATATCCACAGATCTCTGAAAGTTGCCATTCAAATGGATAAAGGCTTATAGAGTGTTAGTGTTTATTAACAGGGGGTTTGAGTTTAAGAGCTATGGGGTTATGCTGCAACTCTACAGGACCTTGGCGAGACCACATTTGGAATATTGTGTTCAGTTCTGGTCACCTCACTATAAGAAGGATTGGAGAGAGTGCAGAGGAGATTTACCAGAATGCTACCTGGTTTGGAGGATAGGGTCTTTTGAGGAAAGTTGAGGGAGCTGGGGGCTTTTCTCTTTATAGCAGAGAAGGATGAGAGGCAACTTAGTGGAGGTTTATAAGAAGATGAGGGGGATCGATAGAGTGGACATGCAGAGACTATTTCCTCGGGTGGATGTAGCTGTTACAAGAGGGCACAACTATAAGGTTCATGGTGGGAAATATAGAGGGGATGTCCGAGGTAGATTCTTCACTTAGAGAGTGGTTGGGTTGTGGAATACATTATCTGCTGTGATAGTGGAGTCGGACACTTTAGGAACTTACAAGCGATTATTGGATAGGCGCATGGAACGCACCAGAATGATAGGGAGTGGGATAGCTTGATCTTGGGTTCGGACATAGTTCGGCACAACATTGAGGACCGAAGGACCTGTACTGCGCTGTACTGTTCTACGTTCTATGTGTTAGTTTTGAAGTAGGCCATTCAGTCTGTCATATCTAAATTTCTCCCTGTTCTTTCTTCCATGCTCAAAAATATTTTTCAGCTTTAAGTTTTTATCAATCTCTGCATCATTGATCCCAATGCCATGTAAAGTTTACAACACAGAAAGAGGCTGTTTGGCTCATGAGTCTGAGCCGGCCTTCAAATACCTGTCTATTCTAATCCCATTTTCCAGCACTTGGTTGTAGCTTGGTATGCTACGGAATTTCAAATGCTCATCTAAATACTTCATCATTATTGTGAGGGTTTCAGCCTCTACCACCCTCTCAAGCAGTGAGTCCCAGATTTCCAACGCCCTCTGGGTGAAGATGTTTTTTTTCCAACTCCCCCTCTAAACCTCATAGAACATAGAACAATACAGCACAAACAGGCCCTTCGGCCCACGAGTTGCGCCAATCACATCTACCAATCCAGACCTATCTATAACCCCCTATCCAATTCTTTTCCATATACTCATTCAGAAGTCTTTTAAAAGACCCCAGTGAGTTTGCCTCAACAACCTCCGACGGCAGTCGGTTCCATTCACTCACCATCCTCTGAGTGAAAAACCTACCCCTGACATCTCCTTTGTATTTGCTTCCCTGCACCTTAAATCTGTGTCCTCTCGTAGTGACCATTTCAGCTCGGGGAAATAGTCTCTGAGAGTCCACCTATCTATTCCTCTCAACATTTTATAAACCTCTATCAGGTCGCCTCTCAACCTACGTCTCTCCAGTGAGAAGAGTCCCAGCTCCCTCAACCTATCTTCATAAGGCCTGCCTCCCAATCCAGGCAGCATCCTTGTAAATCTCCTCTGAACTCTCTCAATAGCCTCTACATCCTTCCTATAATGAGGCGACCAGAACTGCGCACAATACTCCAACTGGGGTCTGACAAGAGTCTTATAGAGCTGCATCATTACCTCCTGACTCCTAAACTCTATTCCTCGATTAATGAAGGCCAGTACACCGTACGCCTTCTTGACCACTTCCTCCGCCTGCGAGGCCGATTTAAGAGTCCTATGGACCTGGACCCCGAGATCCTTCTGCTCTACAGCACAGCTAAGACTCCTACCCCTTATATTGTACTTCTTCATCCCATTATTCCTGCCAAAATGGACCACTACACATTTATCTGCGTTGAAGTCCATCTGCCACTTCTCCGCCCAGTCTTGCATCCTGTCTATGTCCCGCTGCAACTTTTGGCATCCCTCCAGACCATCCACAACACCACCGATCTTTGTATCGTCGGCGAACTTGCTAACCCATCCCTCCACTTCCTCATCCAGGTCATTTATGAAAATGACAAACAGCAGGGGTCCCAGAACAGATCCCTGGGGCACTCCACTGATTACCGACCTCCATGCAGAACAAGACCCATCCACAACCACTCTTTGCCCTCTGCCGGCAAGCCAGTTCTGGATCCACGAGGCCAAAGCCCCTTGGATCCCATGCCCTCTCATCTTCTCCAGAAGCCTTGCATGGGGGACCTTATCAAACGCCTTACTAAAGTCCATGTACACTACATCCACCACCCTTCCTTCGTCAATGTGTTCAGTCACATTTTTGAAGAACTCAACTAGACTCGTAAGGCATGACGTACCCTTGACAAAACCATGCTGACTATTTTTAATCAGTCCAAACTTCTCCAAATGTTCATATATCATATCCCTCAGAAGCCTCTCCATCAGCTTACCAACCACTGAAGTCAGACTCACCGGTCGGTAATTTCCTGGACTATCCCTGTTCCCTTTCTTAAAGATAGGAACCACATCCGCAATCCTCCAGGAACCTCTCCCGTTTCCATGGACGATGCAAAGATCATCGCCAGGGGCTCTGCAACCACTTCCCTCACCTCCCACAATAACCTGGGGTACATCCCATCCGGTCCTGGCGACTTGTCTATCTTGATAGAATTTAACAGGTCTAACACATCCTCTTTCCTAACATCCACATACTCAATCTTTTCCGTATGCCGCAAACCTGCAGTGCAATCTCCCAGTTCACTTTCCACCGTGAATACCGAGGCAAAGTACTCGTTAAGCACCTCTGCCATTTCTTCCGGATTCACACAGACTTTTCCCCCTTCACCTTTTATAGGCCCTATCCCTTCTCTTCTCATCCTTTTACTTTTTACATATTTGTAGAAGGCCTTGGGATTCTCCTTAATCTTCCCTGCCAAGGCCTTCTCATGACCCCTTCTGGCTCTCCTAATTTCCTTTTTAAGTTCCCTTCTACACACCTTATACTCCTCTAGATCCCTAACATCCCCTAGCTCTCTGAACCTTTTATATACCATTTTTTTCTTCCTAACTAGGTTCACCACTACCTTCGTGCACCACGGTTCCCGTGTCCCACCAGAACCTCCTTGACTCCTCGGAATGTTGTCTTGCAGTGCCCTAGACAAACATTCCTTGAAAAACCGCCACTTTTCTTCTGTACTCTTCCCCAAGAATACCACCTTTCAGTTTATGCGTCCAATTACCTGCCTAATGTTTTCATATTTCCCCTTACTCCAGACATACACCTTCCGAGCCTGCCTGATCCTATCTCTTTCCATCGCTATCGTGAAAGAGATAGAATTATGATCTCCATTCCTAAGATGCTCACCTACCGTGAGATCCATTAGCAAGCTCCAGGTCAAGTACAGTCTCTCCTCTCATAGGCTTTTCCACGTACTGTGTCAGGAAACCTTCCTGAACACACCTAACAAACTCCACACCATCCAAACCCCTTACCCTTGGGATATTCCAGTCGATGTTTGGGAAATTGAAATCTCCCATCACGACAACCCTGTTATTTCTACATCTGTCTCAGATCTGTTTCCCTATCTGCACCTCAAGTTCCCTGTCGCTATTGGGCGGCCTATAGAAACCCAGCAAAAGTTATCGAGCCTTTGCTGTTCCTAACTTCCACCCACAGAGACTCCGTAGACAATCCCTCCTCGTCTTCCACCTTCTCTACAGCCATGACGCTGTCCCTGATCAACAGTGCCACATCACCTCCTCTTTTGCCCCCAACCCTGTCCCTCCTGAAGCACCTGAATCCCGGCACCTGAAGTACCCAGTCCTGTCCCTGGGACAACCAAGTCTCTGTAACAGCCACCACATCACAGTCCCAAGCAGCAATCTACGCCCTAAGCTCATCTACCTTATTTACTACACTCCTGGCGTTAAAATAGACACACCTCAGCCCCTCAGTCAGGATATTTCCCTTTTCCACCACCTGCCTAACCCCCCTCTCAGGGTGCCTACAGTCCTTCCCTACCTGGGAACTAACCTCCTTATTCACCGTCCCATTGGTATTCCCACCCCCCAGCTTTTCTAGTTTAAAGACTCCCCAGTAGCCCTAGCTAGCCTACCTGCCAAGATATTAGTCCCCCTAGGGTTCAAGTGCCACCCGTCCTTACTGTACAGGTTACCCCTGTCCCTAAAGAGGTCCCAATGATCTATGTACCTGAATCCCTGCCCCCTGCTCCAGTCCCTCAGCCATGCATTCATTCTCCACCTCATTTGATTCCTGCTCTCGTTCTCCCGAGGCGCAGGCAGCAATCCTGAAATTACTGCCTTTGCTTTTCTCTTCCTCAGCTTCCTACCCAGTTCTCTATAATCCCTTTTGATGACTGCCTCCCTCTTCCTGCCTATGTCTGCGGTACCTATATGCACCACAACTTCAGGTTCCTCACCCTCCCCTTTCAGGATGTCTGGGAGGTGTCCAGAAACATTCCGGATCCCAGCTCCAGGAAGACAAACCACCATCCGCGACACTCTCCTGCGTCCACAAAAACGCCTATCTGAACCCCTCACAGTGGAATCCCCTATTAGTATCGTTCATTACCTTAAAATTATATCCCCTGGTTATTGACCCTTCTACTGAGGAGTGTATGTTTCTGCCTATCTACGTCCTGATAATTTTGTCGGTTCCCTTCAGCTTTCTCTGCTCGAAGGAAAACAGCCTCAGCCTAACTAGCCTCCCTTCATAGCTGAAATGCTACAGCTCAGGGAACATCCTGGTCAATCTCAGAACATTTTCGAGTGGAATCACATCCTTCCACCCTTCGTGCTACTTAATTAATGTTTGCATGTTTTCTGTCAGCTCGAACAGCCTTTCTGAAATTACATCTAGCAGTTCAAATGCAACCTAACCAACTTGTTGTACTGATCCATTATCACTGTGCTGATGACTCAGTTTTTTAGAAATAATTCCCATGATGGGAAAAGAGCAGGAGCTAATATTGATCAATAGATCATTTTGGCAAATTCCAGGCATATGCTAAGACAACTGTTAAATAAGGTCAAACAGGACTTGCACAATTCATCTTGTAACATGCATGTCATATACTGGCTTTAGGGTGTATGATTTGATTCTATTCAGGATTCAATTAGCCATAATGTTACCAAAAAGGATGCAAAAGGATTGTTCCAAATTGCGTAGTTATTAATGAAGATATCTTTGTTAGATGCAACAGTCAGGCTGTTGATTAATAGAGTTGGTTATTTGACTGGTGAGGGGCCCCATAGCTGAACAATGATTGAATATCATGATGTTCTGGCTGATGATTTCCTTGATGATGCCCTTGCCACTGCTATAAAATGTCAAATTTCTACATGCACAGATATATAGCATGAGGATTTTGCCGAATCCCATGTGATTGAATGAACCAGAAGTAAACAGCCTAAACTGCAAATAAATGTTAAAATAGTTAAATTTCTCATTCCCAGAATCCTTCCAGCTGTGAATGACATTTAACAGGAATTTATTTTAAAATCAGCAAGCAGAGGCCTTTAGTTGACCAGGAATCTGGTTTTCTGGATGCTACAGTGAGTGTATAAAATGGTATAATAGAGCTAGGTTCAAAAGGCACCTTGTTATTATATGGCTGTTTCCTCAAAAAGGGGCCAATCACTTCCAATATTTCCTTTTAGGATGAAAGTTTTAAAATACCTCTGTGAGGTATGTGAATATTAACATCTTGCCCATTTAGCAAAGCAATGAAGTTCTTTGAAAAAGTGGTTTGAAAATGTAATTCAAGTGGCAGTGTGATAGTACCGGTTCAGCAAGGCATTATTACTTTTTAAATTGAACATTGAAACCAGCATTGAAAATAGAACACAGAACGACATGTCCAAGTCCAGTTTTTACTTCATTTGACTCAGATTCCGTTCCCAGCATTGAAATCTAGTTTGTAAGGATCCCCATTTCCCATAGCAGATGACTCATACTGGTCACCAGATTATAATTGCTTCCTTTAGAATAGAGGGATGCTGAAGAGAGAGCCTTTAATGAAAGTAAGATAATGAATAAAAAGAAAATGAAGTCCTTTGGAATTTGCCATATCATGGCAAAGGAACATAAAAATAGAACACTCAGAAGCCTTCTAGCATTTGTACAGAGAGAAGCAGAGTTAACGTTTCGGGTCAATAACCTTTTAATCAGAGCTGAGATAAGTTTGAAGCGTAATAGATTTTGAATAAATGAAAGGGAAGCAGAGAGGGAAGAAAAACAAAGAGACGGTCTGTCTGTAATAGGTAGAGATGAAATAATTTAAATGACTTGGGTTTCAGGCTGCAGGGCCAAAGGGAGTGATAATGGGATAACTAAAGAAATGAGCAGTATGTGGTGGGATTCTCAATACCTGACATCCACCAGCAAAACAAACTTAAGAAAAACAAGAGAGAAAAAGATAGCAAAGAGAAATGAAATCGCACCGGTGCGGAGGTTACAATGTAGAATTGGTGAACTCCATATAGAATCTGGAAAGTTATCAAGTGCCCAGTCCAAAGATGGAATTTAATATTGCAAAACTTTAGTGATCAAACAACCTGGGCTAAGGAAGAGGCTAAACGAGTACCTGTATCATCACACTGCAGAGGTGCTTTATTATTTATAGTCTAAATTCTGATGAAAGATTGAAACTTTAAATCTCTTCCTCTACAGATACTGCCAGACCTGCTCAGCATTTCCAACTTTTTCTGGTTTATTTTCAGATTTCCGATGGTCAGTTTCGCTTGAGTGAATTATGCCCAGCACTTGTAGCACATCATTTTGAAATATTAAAAAAAATTGCACTTCTGTTTCATTTTCCTTTTCATTTCAGTACCCAACCCCATTCTGAGTCATTTATTTTGGGCTTCAGTTCTTCAAACGCTGTGATTCTTTGACAACATGACTGAATGGATATTCTGTGATTCTGTTTTTCCCACCTTTCACAGATGTACTATTTTAACTCTCTTTGTGTAATTTAATAATTGTGGACAAAACAATTTTCTAAGATGTTTAAATAGCACATTATGATTGTGTGTTTCAAGGAGGTGGTGACAGAGCATCATTTCAGTTCCACAGTAAATCCTTGATTGATTGGTTTTGATGATGCAGTGTCTGTGTGCTGGGAACTCATAACATTACTGCTCATTTGAAAAGGTTGCATTTTATTTCCAGTTACTGGCATCAGCCTCTGCAAGATTGTATTCAAACCACTTGCAAGATCTTTGGACGCTCTGCTGACAAGAGAGACGGGATCACATTATGACTGAAAGGGAAATGAATAAATTGACAACCAGACTGGAAGAACTTCCAGCTTGTTTTGCAAAACTGGGGTCTGGTAGCCCAAAACCCCGACAGAAGTCTGGGGGCATGTTCACAGCAGTGGAGGGCTCTCAGGAAAATAAAACTCTGAATTTCAGTTCTTTGACTCGTGACTCAAGCAGACAAACAAGAGAGAAAAAAACTGAATCTATTCAGTGCCGAACTGATTCCAGTGCTGTTGAGAAAAACAGTGATGAGGAGGAATTGATTTTCGGCAAGGCAAATCAGGAGATTGAAATGAAAGAAACCCTGGAGTGCACTGATTTGCGGGTAAGAATTTTAATTAGTTTGCTGTCATTGTTTTATGGACTACAAATTATTTGTTTGAGCCCTTTTAAGCTTCACACAATCTTTGTGTTGCTTGTTTAATGCTCGCAATATCCAATTAAGTGTTTACTGTATGGAGGTCCTCAGAAAGAAGCAGTTTTGAATAATGAACAAAATCTCTCTATAAGATGAAATGTGAGATGTTGGATATATTGCAAAATCAAAGAAGTCTTTGCTGGTCATGTCTGGAATTTGTACATTTTTGTAAATTTATTTATTAGTCACAAGTAAGGCTTACATTACCATTGCAATGAATTACTATGAAATTTTCCTAGTTGCCACATTCCAGTGCCTGTTCAAGTCAATGCATCTTACCAGCACGTCTTTCAGAGCACCTGGATGAAACCCATGCATTCATGGGTTGAACATGCAAACTCCGCACAGACAGTGACCCAACCTAGGAATCGAACCTGGGTCCTGGCACTATGAGGCAGCAGGGCTAATCACTATGCCACCGTGCTGCTCCATGTGCCATCATGCCACTTTAAGGTATTCCTTAGAGACAGCAGTGACAAGATTTGCGAAACTACTGTATTTTTGGTCAAGTCATTGTAAAGGTCTCGCATTGCAGTGATTGTTTACATTTCAGCACTAAAATTCAGAAAATGTAATCAGTTTAACAGTTATATGTCTAATCAGTTTAGCACACGAATGTTGTCAAACTGTTTGGAACCTAAATGAAACCACTAGATCATAAACAGTTCCAATGATATGAACGGTCTCTTTTTATGGGATTGGGTAAGTTCCTATCCCAAAAGATATTGATTGGCAGAATGGAAGGGTGTGTGACTGCACATTTCATTTGAGATGTGAATTGAGGGTATAAGCAATTATAGTGTTGTTATTATTTGGGTTTGTATCAGCCACTTCACAAATGGTCTCAGTAAGTAGGGCAGTGGTGTCAAATGGACAAACTCAGAGTAATAGTGGCTCATTCAACCCTTGAAACAGCTCCATATTTGGTAAGATCATGGCTGATCTGATTATGGCTTTTACTTTACTGTCTACCTCCATACCCTCAATTCCCTTGTTAATTAAGAGTGTTATCTAACTCTGTCTTAAGATATTCAGGACTCTACAACCTTCACTCTGGCAAAGAGAATTTATAGACTCACAACTCTCAGAGAAAAGCATTCTCATTTCTGTTTCAAATGGAAGACCACTTACTTTTAAACTGTATCCCCCAATTCCATCCTTCCCTTCAAAGGGAAACATCTTTTAAACTTCTATCCAATGGAATCTTCCCAGGATCTTCCTATATTTCAATAACATCACCGCTCATTCTTCCAAACTCCGTTGGATACAGGCCCAATCTGTCCAAATATTTCTGATAACGCAGCAATTTCATTCCAGGAATCAGTCAGATGAATCTTCTGTGAACTTCAAATGCATCTATAAGAAGACCAGAATTAGACATATTGCTCTTGATGTGGTCTTAGTAAAGCCTGTTAAATTGGAATAAAACTTCCTGGCTTTTATATTCCATTGTCATCGCAATAAACACCAAAATTACATTTATCTTCCTAATCATTTGTGGTATCTGTATATTAATGTTTTGTGATTCAGATCCTTGTGTATTGTAAAGTTCTGCAATTTTTGCCCACTCACATACTCTATCCCTATCCCTTTGCACCCACCAGCATGCTATTGAATTATCCGCAAATTTAGCAACTATCCATTCTATTTTTTCATCCAAGTCATGAATGTAGATTGTAAATAATTGAGAACCCACACTGATCCCCGTGGCATTCTACTGTACATTCTGCCAACCCAGAAATGACCCATTTATGTCAACTGTTTCCTTTTAGCTAACTAGTTTTCTATCCATCTAAATCTATCCTAACCACTACGCTAAGCTCCTATTTTGCGTTGTCGTTCTTGATGTGGCACCTTGTCAAATGCCTTCTGAAAATCTAAGAACAGCATATCAACAGGTTCCGCTCTATTCACGTTGCTCGTTACTTACTCAAAGCACTCCAGTAAGTCAGTCAGTCAAACACAATTTTTTTTCACAACACCATGTTGTATGCCTTGTTGCCACACTTGGAAGAGAGTGTTCAATTCTAGTCGCCACATTACGAAAAGGCGGTGGATGCCTGGAACTCACTGCCGATTGAGGTAATGGAAGCAGATATAGAACATAGAACATTACAGCGCAGAACAGGCCCTTCGGCCTTCGATGTTGCGCTGACCAATTAACAAAAAGCAATGACCCTCTAACCTAAACCATTCCCTTTTCATCCATAAACTTATCTACTAACCTCTTAAACGCCACCAAACTTGGCGCATCTACAACTGCAGCAGGCAGGGCATTCCATACCCTTACCACCTCTGGGTAAAGAACCTACCTCTGACATCCATCCTATAACTACCACCCCTTAATTTAAAGCTATGTCCCCTCGTGCTAGCTTTCTCCATCCTAGGAAAAAGGCTATCACTGTCCACCCTATCTAAACCTCTAATCATCTTATATGTTTCAATAAGGTCTCCTTTTAGTCACCTTCTTTCCAACGAAAACAACCTCAAATCCCTCAGCCTCTCTTCATAAACCTGCCCTCCATACCAGGCAACATCCTGGTAAACCTCCTCTGTACCCTCTCTAATGCCTCCACATCTTTCTTGTAATGCGGGGACCAGAACTGTACACAATACTCCAAGTGCAGCCGCACTAGAGTTTTGTACAGTTGCAACATGACGTTGCGGCTGCAAAATTCAATCCCCCTACCAATAAAAGCTAAGACTCCGTCTGCCTTCTTAACAACCTTATCGACTTGATTGCCAACTTTCAGGGATCTATGCACATATACACCAAGATCCCTCTGTTCTTCAACACTATTAAGAGTCCTACCATTAGCCCTATACTCCTAGAAGTTTGATGAGGACTTGTCTGTTGAGGTAGTATGGGCTGAGATTAGAAACAGGAGAGGAGAGGTCACCCTGTTGGGAGTCTTTTACAGACCTCCTAATAGTTCTAGAGAGGTTGAGGAAAGGATTGCGAAGTCAATTCTGATTAGGAGTGAAAGTAGTAGGGTAATTGTGATGGGGGACTTTAACTTTGCTAATATTGATTGGAATAGCTATAGCTCTAGCTCGTTAGAGGGGTCAGTTTTCGTACAGAGTGTGCAGGAAGGTTTTTTGACTCAGTATGTAGATAGGCCAACTAGAGGTGAGGCTACATTGGATTTGGTGCTGGGCAATGAGCCAGACCAGGTGTTAGGCTTGGAAGTTAGTGAACATTTTGGTGATAGTGACCACAATTCGGTTACGTTCACCTTAGTGATGGACAGGGATAGGCATGAAGCTGGGGGCAGTAGTTATAGCTGGGGGAAGGGTAATTATGAGGCCATCAGGAGAGAATTAGGGTGCATAGATTGGACTAGGGAAACTACAGGGACTGGGAACATCTGGAATGTGGTGCTTATTCAAGGAGCAGCTGCTGCGAGTCCTTGATAAGTATGTCCCTGTCAGGCAGGGAGGAAATGGTCGAGTAAGAGAGCCTTGGTGTACGAAAAAAGTTGATTTGCTGGTTAAGAAGAAAAAGGAGGCTTATGTCAGGATGAGGCTTGAAGGCTCAGATAGTGCAATGGATAGCTATAGATTAGCCAGGAAGGAGGTAAAAAGTGAATTGAGGAGAGCTAAGAGGGGACACGAGAAGATGTTGGCTGATAGGATTAAGGAGAATCCTAAAGCTTTCTTTCGATATGTTAAGAATAGAAGATTGGTTAGGGCAAGATTAGGGCCAGTCATAGACAGCAGTGGGAAGTTGTGCGTGGAGCCTGAAGAGATTGGTGAGGCACTGAATAAATATTTCTCTTCGGTATTCACGCAGAGTGCTGGAAATGTAGCTATGGAGAGCACTGAGGTACAGGGTTGCAAATTGGGAAGTATTGTAGTAGATAGGGAGGATGTGTTAGAAATTCTCGAGGGTTTGAAGTTGGATAAGTCCCCTGGGCCGGACGGGATTTACCCTAGGATTCTCTGGGAGGCAAGAGAGGAGATTGCAGAGCCTCTGGCTCTGATCTTCAGGTCCTCGTTGGTTACGGGTGTGGTTCCGGAGGACTGGAGGATAGCGAATGTGGTCCCATTGTTTAAGAAGGGGAAGAGAGAACTTCCTGGGAATTATAGGCCAGTGAGTCTTACTTCTGTTGTGGGCAAGGTATTGGAGAGAATTATTAGGGATAGGATTTATAGTTATTTAGAGAGAAATGAATTGATTGGGGATAGTCAGCATGGTTTCGTGAAGGGTAGGTCATGCCTTACTAACCTCATTGAGTTTTTTGAGAAAGTGACCAGAGAGGTGGATGGGGGTAAGGCGGTTGATGTAGTATATATGGACTTTAGTAAGGCGTTTGATAAGGTGGCCCATGGAAGACTTCTACAGAAAATGCAGATGTGTGGAATAGAGGGTGATTTAGCTAATTGGATTAGGAATTGGCTGGCAGATAGAAGACAGAGGGTGGTGGTTGATGGGAGATATTCATCGTGGAGTTCGGTGACGGGTGGTGTGCCTCAGGGGTCTGTTTTGGGGCCCCTGCTGTTTGTAATTTTTATAAATGATCTGGATGAGGGTATT